>OZ024860.1:39290762-39308262 GCA_964017155.1 Oasisia sp. SBJ-2009
AGTGGTCTGTCTGCGCCCCCGGACTGTCTAGTGGTCTGTCTGCGCCCCTGGACTGTATAGTAGTCTGTCTGTGCCCCTGGACTATCTAGTGGTCTGTCTTCGCCCCTGGACTGTCTAGTGGTCTGTCTGCGCCCCTGGACTGTCTAGTGGTCTGTCTGCGCCCCTGGACTGTCTAGTGGTCTGTCTGCGCCCCTGGACTGTCTGTGGTCTGTCTATGCCCCTGGACTATCTAGTGGTCTGTCTGCGCCCCCGGACTGTCTAGTGGTCTGTCTGCGCCCCTGGACTGTATAGTATAGTAGTCTGTCTGTGCCCCTGGACTATCTAGTGGTCTGTCTTCGCCCATGGACTGTCTAGTGGTCTGTCTGCGCCCCTGGACTGTCTGTGGTCTGTCTACGCCCCTGGACTATCTAGTGGTCTGTCTGCGCCCCCCTGACTGTCTAGTGGTCTGTCTGCGCCCCTGGACTGTCTAGTGGTCTGTCTGTACCCCTGGACTATCTAGTGGTCTGTCTGCGCCCCTGGACTGTCTGTGGTCTGTCTACGCCCCTGGACTATCTAGTGGTCTGTCTGCACCCCCGGACTGTTTAGTGGTCTGTCTGCGCCCCCGGACTGTCTAGTGGTCTGTCTACGCCCCTGGACTGTCTGTGGTCTGTCTGCATCCCCGGACTGTCTAGTGGTCTGTCTACGCCCCCGGACTGTCTACTGGTCTGTCTGCGCCCCTGGACTGTCTAGTGGTCTGTCTGCACCACTGGACTGTCTAGTGGTCTGTCAGCGCCCCTGGACTGTCTAGTGGTCTGTCTGCGCCCCTGGACTGTCTAGTGATCTGTCTGCGCCCCCGGACTGTCTAGTGGTCTGTCTGCACCCCTGGACTGTCTAGTGGTCTATCTGCGCCCCTGGACTGTCTATTGGTCTGTCTGCGCCCCTGGACTGTCTAGTGGTCTGTCTGCGCCCCCGGATTGTCTAATGGTCTGTCTGCGCCCCTGGACTGTCTAGTGGTCTGTCTGTGCCCCTGGAGTGTCTAGTGGTCTGTCTGCGCCCCTGGACTGTCTAGTGGTCTGTCTGCGCCCCTGGACTGTCTAGTGGTCTGTCTGCGCCCCCGGATTGTCTAGTGGTCTGTCTGCGCCCCTGGACTGTCTAGTGGTCTGTCTGCACCCCTGGACTGTCTAGTGGTCTGTCTGCGCCCCCGGAATGTCTAGTGGTCTGTCTGCGCCCCCGGACTGTCTAGTGGTCTGTCTGCGCCCCCGGACTGTCTAGTGGTCTGTCTGCGCCCCTGGACTGTCTAGTGGTCTGTCTGCGCCCCTGGACTGTCTAGTGGTCTGTCTGCGCCCCTGGACAGTCTAGTGGTCTGTCTGCGCCCCTGAGCGGTCTAGTGGTCTGTCTGCGCCCCTCATTAGTGTGGCCGGGTCGGTGAGGGTAGACCTTGACCAGCTAGATATTTCTCTGACCTACCCCGTCTTCTCGTGCCCCCTCGTGTCGTACGTGACAGTTTCGGATACAGTGTTGTGACAGTGTGACGTGACCAATCAAGAAGACATTGTGTGGCTTTATTATTGTATGACAACAGTGGCTCTAGTCTTATGGCCGGTCTCGCGTACCCATTCTTAGGTAACGTAACCTGCTTCGAATAACAGGCCTTGTTTTGGATGCAGATCGCAGAAATGTGACGTTGACTTGGTGCCGATCCACCGTGTGGCGCCACTGCCGTTAAACATTACAACAGGCCCTGCCCGTGCCTATCTGGCAGGTGGACGGATATGCACTATGAAATCTTCCATAAAATGAAATATCTTGTACGTTCTGGTAAACACGCGGGCAGCGTTCACATTGAATGCGCCATTTATGAACACATACACAACTTTTATTTTAAAAAATCGTCGGTAATTTATTTTTAAATTGTGTCATGTAAACTTTATCGGAGAGTTGTACACCCAATGACCGCGGACTGTCTGACATTTATTGGAAGTCAAAACGAAAAGTTGTGACACATGTTTGAACGTGCAACCACCACGATCCTCTTCGTATCAATTCACACTTAACAGCTTTGTGTTGGTTAAATTATCCTTTGTAGTAATCTAAATTCAAAGGTAGCGGTAACGTGGTGAACGCATGGGTTCTATATAGCTGCACGTCTGCTTTTGTGGGCGTTTGAATTAACACAATAGGTCTACTCTCCGATCGTAGGAAATATCGATATTAATACCATCCAAGCTTAGCCAGTATATTGTTGATGCATACTTACTTTGTGTAACATGGACGCGTTAATCCGCATTATTGCCGCAGCGCCCAAGTCGTAGGGACGATGACAATTTGCATGACAGTGGAAATGTTTTCCCAGTACTGGATTAAAGCGATGGGGCTAGCTCCTAGGTTTTATTATTTTCATTTAATTTGACGTGATTGTGGCTACAACATGCGTGTTGAAGATTGACTGCCTGTCAGTTTGTGCTTAGTTACTTTATTTAGCTCGGAACTATGTTCGCAATTTTAAAGATTCCGTGTGACACATTCCACCAGTGTCAAAAAAATGATTGGTAATAATGCCGTGGCGAGCAGAGTTAACCGCCATACGATTTGATGTTTCACTTACCCACGTTCTACACAGCAGACGTCCTGATACTGCTCGGCCGATTCTGCGCAGAGGAGCTGGCACCCTCCCTTTAAAGCGACATGGTCCTGTCGTGGCTTTTAATTTGTATTGCACAAAATCAAGTTATACGGTATAAATTATACCTATTATAGCGTAAAGACAGTCCAAATATATGCTTTCATATACCATTTAGGGGTTGAAAAATAGACGCAGTAAGGGGTGCTTAACTCTGTTTACACATCGACCACGAGGCGTTTTCGAAAACGTTGTAGGCGTGGCTAAAAGCCCAGAAGGAAATGCATGATCACGCGATGCAGTATCACATGAACACAAGTTGACGCCACTAACGCTACACCCAGCCAGGTGCACAGCTCCAAGTTGGTAATGGTCAAAGGGTGGGTGTCACTCGCGGCGATTTGAGTGATAGCGTATATAAACATTCGACGTTTAACATTACGAAGTCAGTTCTGTTTCGATAAAACATTTATTGGCGGTCAGGACGCTACAATAGTTATAACTTATACTGATTAACATGATTTTGCAATAAAAATAAAAAGCCACGACCGGACCATGTCGCTTTAAACATAGTTAGTTGCCGCGAGGTGTCATTACTGTATTCGTTACTCTCTTTGTGTCTTGGAATGGCACGCAACATTCCCATAAGGTCTGCCCGCAACAGCTGTGCTTCAGGTCACCCATACTGCCTCAAGTTCTTCCTTCGTCGTCTTCGCCATAGTTCGGTCTTGACCTCCTTCTTATCTCTCCTGGTTCTGCGGCCCGGGGAATCGTGTACACGCAAGATGCACTTCGGTCATTCCGATTATCTGTCCGTGATTTTTTTTTTATAGACGATGGTTTATCTTTTTTGTTTTGTTGAGTCTGATGTTTTGAGATGGTCTCAGGTCAGTGAGTCTGCGAAATCTTCCTTGTGGAAACTGACTGTTATCATAGTAGTGGCGCAGTGGCGCGGTGGCGCGGTGGCGCGGTGGCGCGGTGGCGCGGTGGCGCGGTGGCGCGGTGGCGCGGTGGCGCGGTGGCGCGGTGGCGCGGTGGCGCGGTGGCGCGGTGGCGCGGTGGCGCGGTGGCGCGGTGGCGCGGTGGCACGGTGGCGCGGTGGCGCGGTGGCGCGGTGGCGCGGTGGCGCGGTGGCGCATTGGCGCACGGGCTCGAGATTTGGATTCTCGACTAAGAGAATCCTGTGCTGCGGTGTCGGACTTTGGGCAAGTTCGATCGCTCGTCATTGCTCTAGTTCAGTCAGCTGCAAGAATTAGTACATGTCTATAGACAGTGGTGGATATGTGTTTACAAAATATTATTTGTAGTACAAATAGTCTTCACGTATTACTTACAGCGTGGCTGAAAGCTTCCCAGAGAAGCCGATATAGTGTTCGATTGAACAGGTCTGCCAGGGAGTAAAGTTTAACGCTTTGAGTAATCCTGAGAATTGGATACTGCGCTATATCAGAAATGACCTTTATCTTTTTATGGAAACTGACAAGTCTGTTAGAATCTTGCTGTGTCCTGCGCCTCCACTTCAAACTGTCGTCGTCCAAGGTGAGGACCAGGATGACTCTATGTTAATCTTCCGTGTTACACGGAACACCTTATTGGTTGTAACTGTACTATTTAAAGCGTGTTCAACACATCGTTGTGTGTGTGTGTGTGTGTGTGTGTGTGTGCGTGCGTGCGTGCGTGCGTGCGTGCGTGAGTGCGTGCGTGCGTGCGTGCGGTGCCATACCTTATACAAACTATGGCCAAATCAATTAAAATAGAGGTATTTGTTTTGTAACGTTTACCATATTGTTGCATTCTGAAACAGTACGTTAACAACACGGCAACTAATAACTTTCTTATTAAAGCTGGTGTGTATTTGTGTGCATGCACAACCACAGGCCCGAAAGTTCACACGCAAGTATGCACGCACTTACGCACGCGTCATAAATAACCACATTAACACGTTCCTTGATTAATATACGTAAACCGTCATAAATACCAATTACCGACTATGATACTCACTCGGGTGTGTCAAGATCACTGCATGTAACGTCTGTAGTAGACCGTGCAGAGAAAGATTGATCAGTCTGTGCACTGTATGAATATATGTCGACCGGCAAAGTCACCTCGCTCTAGTGCCTTCCTGGTGTCTCCGGTGCATTCCGGTAGGGTGAGCCACCGGTATGTGGGACGGTCCCAACTCGGTGGAACTTGCTGTCACCACTCATTATATCTACCATCGGGGGCCGATTATGTAAACTAAACTAAAAAATCTATGTTCTATACGAACATCTACAGGATGCCATAGGTAATGAATGTTGGAATTACGCCGTACAAGTGTTACAATGTGATTTGCTTTACGATGTGAATGTGGACATGTTCAGTTAATCAGATATGACGTCATGTGAACATTACCGGGTGCAATATCGTCTCCATTGAGATTGTGCCAGTCAGTTAATGATTGCAATCGCTGCTGTGGTTACCTTCTGTGTGAACTTATGCAATGAACCGCGATGGCTTTTGTGTATGATCAGTCTGTGCACTGCGCATAGGGTCCTATAATTATAATGACGCCATTAATATACGCCCAAATGAGTTCTTTGCGGTGTGATGATTACGTACATTGTGTGAGTGTCCGCTGGTGTTCTTGCGTCTTGAGTTATTCGCGTTCAAAGTATTTTGGCACTTCTTCCAGACAAAACGCATTTGTCGACTCCACTTATACATTAATTTTTAAGAAGACATCAATATGACCGTACACCAAAGCATATATAACAACGTTACGAAACAAAACAATATGTTATATCTGGATAACTACCGTTGCGTAAGAGTAACTTATAACTTCAGCAAGACGACAGTGTTGGGTCAGACAGTTGAATCAGCAACACAGGGTCGTGTTGCGTAAGTTTATATTGACCACTGTGTGCAAGAGTAAACTGACCACTGTGTATAATGTTGACACAGCATAACCCACGTTTGCGACCAGGTATGTCTTTTTGTTAATTTATATACGAAATATACGAATAACGAAGATTAATAAAAGAAGAGTGACTGACTGAATTAGTAATACTAATCTCTATGTGATAGAAATATCTATTACAGAGTATTGCAGGTTAAACATAAATCCCTTGTTGTGTTGCTTGCCCCTAGACACATCTATTGTTGTAGGTATCGTGCGTCGTGTTTCCTTATTGTTTCTATATGTATCACATCGTTTAATTGTTTACACGAGCCTCACCAACCACCACCCACCACCCACCACCCTCCAAACACCACACACCACACACACCACACACCACACACCACACACCACACACCACACACCACACACCACACACCACACACCACACACCACACACTACCCAACACCCAACACCCATCACACACTAAATACCATGCCCCACACATCACACATCACACGCCACACACCATACACCACACACCACACTCCACACTCCACACTCCACACTCCACACTCCACACTCCACACTCCACAAACACCACACCACACACCACACACCACACACCACACACCACACACCACACACCACACACCACACACCACACACCACACACCACACACCACACTCCACCCACCACACACCACACACCACACACCACACACCACACACCACACACCACACACCACACACCACACACCACACACCACACACCACACACCAAAGACCACACACACCAACACCCACCCACCACCAACCACCACATACCAACTACCACAAACCACCCACCACACATCACCCAACACCCAACAACCACCATTCATCCTCCACCCTGCTCGTCAAGACCTACACTATACCCCCCTCACATACCCAAGCAACTACACCCTACACCTCCCTCTGCCCTCCCGTCCCCACCCTGCCTATACCCCTCCCCTCTCCTCCGGCCCTTGGGCGCCCGATGATCAGCCTACGGTCGTACGTAGTTGACGCCGAATCAAACTCATCCATTGTGAGCGAGTAACCACCGCTCACAGAGCGACACTAACGAACTAATCCTCACTAAGCAGTACACGGCTTTGTCCCGCAGAAAGACACTCCACATGAGTCCAAGTTCAACTGCCACATCATTGTGTGTAGGCGATTAACGCACATAATACTCGCAGTCAGTTATTCTGGAGTAAACAACGCGGGCAGCGAACGGACCATTGTCCTAAAGAAAGAGCGTCCCGAGCGGTCTACGTCCGTGTTATGCGCGCATCGGGCCGGTGCTTACGGCACAGTGCATGGTCCCACGGCCCGGACTCAGAAGGCAGAAGGGCTGAGGAGAGACGACAACATTACCAAATTTGTGGGACAACACAGAAGGCAGAAGTGACTGAGGAGAGACGACAACATTTTCAAATTTGTGGAACAACACAGAAGGCAGAAGTGACTGAGGAGAGACGACAACATTTTCAAATTTGTGGAACAATACAGAAGGCAGAAGATGCTGAGGAGAGACGACAACATTACCAATTTTGTGTGACAACACAGAAGGCAGAAGATGCTGAGGAGAGACGACAACATTACCAAATTTGTGGGACAACACAGAAGGCAGAAGTGACTGAGGAGAGACGACAACATTTTCAAATTTGTGGAACAACACAGAAGGCAGAAGATGCTGAGGAGAGACGACAACATTACCAATTTTGTGTGATAAAACAGAAGGCAGAAGATGCTGAGGAGAGACGACAACATTACCAAATTTGTGGGACAACACAGAAGGCAGAAGTGACTGAGGAGAGACGACAACATTACCAAATTTGTGGAACAACACAGAAGGCAGAAGGGGCTGAGGAGAAACGACTACATTACCAAATTTGTGGAACAACACAGAAGGCAGAAGTGACTGAGGAGAGACGACAACATTACCAAATTTGTGGAACAACACAGAAGGCAGAAGTGACTGAGGAGAGACGACAACATTACCAAATTTGTGGGACAACACAGAAGGCAGAAGTGACTGAGGAGAGACGACAACATTACCAATTTTGTGGAACAACACAGAAGGCAGAAGTGGCTGAGGAGAAACGACAAAATTACCAAATTTGTGGAACAACACAGAAGGCAGAAGAGGAGAGACGACAACATTACCAAATTCGTGGGACAACACAGAAGGCAGAAGAGGAAAGACGACAACATTACCAAATTTGTGAGACAACACAGAAGGAAGAAGAGGCTGGGGAGAGACGACAACATTACCAATTTTGTGGGACAAATTGCTGGCGACAACGTCCAGTAAACAGAAGAAAACTGAATTCCCAAAAATCCACTGATTGCAGTCGAAACGTCGATATAGGTTAAATTTCACAATTGTGTTCTAAAGAAAGAAGATCAGATTAAAAATATCAATGAACACGATTGGCAAGAACACCCAATAGATGGAAGTGGATTGTCGAGGGCTATATTCTGAATAATTATGGATGAAACGAAATGTACAAACGCATTAACTGATTACTCGTATATTTAAGGCGTACATCAAAACACATGAATATAAATTTAGCCTCCCGTCTGCTTCGCTGCCCATGTGTCTTTGTACAGCTTACACGGATTATTTGGTTGCCGTGCCAATTTAACCGGCAACTGAGGTCGTGGCTTTGGTCAGTGACTTCGAGTTCAAACTCACGTCTAATTTAATCTTTCTGAACTCCAAATCCAGTCACACGTCACGACAGTGGATAAGTCGAGTTATTTCTGAGACCCGAGTAGAGACTGGTCAGTGTTATGCATCAGTGATTCGTGCGATATTTATCTGATAGGTGTTGCTTCAAAAACAGCACGTTGTTTCCCTATAAATCACCCAGCGAGAATTAGCAATCATTCAGAATCATCGTACTGGTAAAAAGGCAAAAACTGCTGCTTGATCTGTTACGCTGCGCTATTTATTTATTTATGGACAGACACTAAATGCAGCCTCGCGTCAACAGTTTAAATATTACCTTCAGAAAAAGTGTCCCGTATACGGCGCTCGCTTTACTTAAGCTTGTTTTGTAGCTGTGACGAAGGTCGTCTAACTCTGACTAAATGGTAACTGTATATGCCGGTTGTTTCATTGTTGGGATAACAAAATATGTGACCCGTGCTACGACAAAAGTTCTAGTTCTAGTTCTAGTTCTAGTTCTGGTTCTGGTTCTGGTTCTGGTTCTGGTTCTGGTTCTGGTTCTGGTTCTGGTTCTGGTTCTGGTTCTGGTTCTGGTTCTGGTTCTGGTTCTGGTTCTGGTTCTGGTTCTGGTTCTGGTTCTGGTTCTGGTTCTGGTTCTGGTTCTGGTTCTGGTTCTGGTTCTGGTTCTAGTTCTAGTTCTAGTTCTAGTTCTAGTTCTAGTTCTAGTTCTAGTTCTAGTTCTAGTTCTAGTTCTAGTTCTAGTTCTAGTTCTAGTTCTAGTTCTAGTTCTAGTTCTAGTTCTAGTTCTAGTTCTAGTTCTAGTTACTAGATCAAGAGCTCTCCGTTACCCAGCGCACATATTCATGACACCACTACCTCTCATAAAACATCGATGCCTCACCGCGCCAGTGTACGCCCTGTTCTGGCGACCCGCCCACCATAACTACTCGATCCAAACGTCTCCCCGCGTGTTCCCGTGGACCGCGCGCGCGTGAACGTTATGCGTGGTCACGGCTTCTGTCTGGGGGACGATATCTGCGGCAGATTGGTGGGCGGAACCCGAATTAACGAACGACTGAGTAACTGTCGGCTTTACTACGGACGTCAAAGAAATCCCACAGTGACGAGATCGTTGTACCGTTGCGGTACTGGGCCTGGCACGGTCGACAACCTTACAATGTAGCCATTGACGTCAGCCGCCCCCCTTATAGACCCAGGAACAGTTGTGTTCAAGACACAAGGATACTCGGAATACTCGCGTGGACGGGTCAGGCTGTGGAACCCCGTAGGACTGGACAACCGTTGTACGGCACTGGCAGGGGCAGGACACGTCTACAAGCTTAGTCGTAGGATACACTGTGAGACTTCTACAAACATAGTCTCAGGATACACTGTGAGACTTCTACAAACATAGTCTCAGGATACACTGTGAGATTTCTACAAGTATTGTAGAGACTGTGATACTTCTACAAATACTGTAGAGACTGTGAGACTCCTACAAATATCGTAGAGACACTTATACACGTAGTGTAGAGACTGTGCTACTTCTACAAGTGTCGTGGAGCCTGTGACACATGTACAAGTATTGTAGAGATTGTGCTACTTATTTTAGAGACAGTGACACTGCTACCAACATTCGGACAGGCCGCTACATGACATTTTGCCAGACGCCGAGACCCTGTGACACTTTGTTGGCCGGTTACACTTTGTTGGCCGGTGACACTTTGTGGCCGGTGACACGTTGTTGGCCGGTGACACGTTGTGGCCGGTGACACTTTGTTGGCCGGTGGTACTTTGTGGCCGGTGACACTTTATTGGCCGGTGACACTTTATTGGCCGGTGATACTTTGTGCCCGGTGACACTTTGTTGGCCGGTGATACTTTGTGGCCGGTGATACTTTGTGACCGGTGACACTTTGTTGGCCGGTGACACTTTGTGGCCGGTGACACTTTGTTGGGCAGTGACACAGGGTTGCCTTGGTCACTTCGCGTCGTCCCGCCTCAGCCATGGCCGAGAAGCGCGGTCACTCCGTGCGCCTGGCGCGACTCCCGAGCTCCTCGCCCAGTGACGTCGCGTCTCGCCCGCGCGTCTCCTTCAGCGCGACGTCGAGTGGAGGAGATAGGGAAAGCGTCAAGCTGCCCAGGCACGTGCGCGCGCGACCCCGGGAGGACGGGGAAGGCGGGAGCGAGGGGGGAGGCAGTCGGCCTGGGAGCGGGAGCGGGCTGGACATCAGCCACAACTGGATGCTGCGTGACGCGCTGGAGCGGAGTCAGAAGGAGTTCGAGAGCCGGAAGGCGAAGCTCTTCATCACGCTGCCAGGTAGGGCCCGTGTCCGTCAGGTAGGGCCTATGTCCGTCAGGTAGGGCCTGTGTCCGTCAGGTAGGGCCAATGTCCGTCAGGTAGGGCCTGTGTCCGTCAGGTAGGGCCGGTGTCCGTCAGGTAGGGCCGGTGTCCGTCAGGTAGGGCCGGTGTCCGTCAGGTAAGGCCGGTGTCCGTCAGGTAAGGCCGGTGTCCATCAAGTAGGGCCGGTGTCCGTCAAGTAGGGCCGGTGTCCGTCAGGTAGGGCCGGTGTCCGTCAGATAGGGCCTGTGTCCGTCAGGTAGGGCCGGTGTCCGTCAGGTAGGGCAGGTGTCTGTCAGGTAGGGCCGGTGTCCGTCAGATAGGGCCGGTGTCCGTCAGGTAGGGCCGGTGTCCGTCAGATAGGGCCCGTGTCTGTCAGATAGGGCCGGTGTCCGTCAGGTAGGGAAGGTGTCCGTCAGATAGGGTCGGTGTCCGTCAGGTAGGGCAGGTGTCTGTCAGGTAGGGCCGGTGTCCGTCAGGTAGGGCCGGTGTCCGTCAGGTAGGGCCGGTGTCCGTCAAATAGGTCCCGTGTCTGTCAGATAGGGCCGGTGTCCGTCAGGTAGGGAAGGTGTCCGTCAGATAGGGCCGGTGTCCGTCAGGTAGGGCCTGTATCCGTCAGGTAGGGCCTGTGTTCGCCAGGTAGGGCCGGTGTCCGTCATGTAGGGCCAATGTCCGTCAGATAGGGCCGGTGTCCGTCAGGTAGGGCCGGTGTCTGTCAGGTAGGGCCGGTGTCCGTCAGCTAGGGCCTGTGTCTGTCAGGTAGGGCCGGTCTCCGTCAGGTAGGACCGATGTCCGTCAGGTAGGGCCTGTGTCTGTCAGGTAGGGCCGGTGCCCGTCAGGTAGGACCGGTGTCCGTCATGTAGGGCCGGTGTCCGTCATGTAGGGCCAGTGTCCGTCAGGTAGGACCTGTATCCGTCAGACAGGGCCTGTATCCGTCAGATATAGCCGGTGTCCATCCGATAGGGCCTGTATCCGTCAGATAGGGCCTGTATCCGTCAGGTAGGGCCTGTATCCGTCAGATAGGGCCTGTATCCGTCAGATAGGGCCTGTATCCGTCATATAGGGCCTGTATCCGTCAGGTAGGGCCTGTATCCGTCAGATATGGCCTGAATCCGTCAGATAGGGCCTGTATCCGTCAGACAGAGCCGGTGTCCGTCAGATAGGGACTGTATCCGTCAGATAGGGTCTGTATCCGTCAGATAGGGTCTGTATCCGTCAGAGAGGGCCGGTATCCGTCATATATGGCCTGTATCCGTCAGGTAGGGCCGGTGTCCGTCAGATAGGGCCGGTGTCCGTCAGACAGGGCCTGTATCCGTCAGATAGGGCCTGTGTCCGTCAGATAGGGCCTGTATCCGTCAGATAGGCCCTGTATCCGCCAGATAGGGCCGGTGTCCGTCAGATAGGGCCGGTGTCCGTCAGATAGGGTCTGTATCCGTCAGATAGGGTCTGTATCCGTCAGAGGGGGCCGGTATCCGTCATATAGGGCCTGTGTCCGTCAGATAGGGCCTGTATCCGTCAGATAGGCCCTGTATCCGCCAGATAGGGCCGGTGTCCGTCAGATAGGGCCGGTGTCCGTCAGATAGGGCCCGTGTCCGTCAGGTAGGGCCGGTGTCCGTCAGGTAGGGCCGGTGTCCGTCAGATAGGGCATGTGTCCGTCAGATAGGGCCCGTGTCCGTCAGGTAGGACCGGTGTCTGTCAGGTAGGGCCTATGTCCGTCAGGTAGGGCCGGTGTCTATCAGGTAGGGCCATTGCCCGCAAGATAGGGCCTAACACAGACAAACTGTATCTTGTTGTGTCCAGCACCAAACAGTGGTCGATTAACTGACCAGTCAGTATTCAGTTGCTGTCAGAATGCCTGGTCTTGCGAGGTCTTAGCCTTTTTTCATAACACTATATCTAAGTCGACCTGCCTACGCTGGCACTTAGGGTGGTCACTTCCAGGTGCCTCACGTCATCGGTGTTTTGTGTTGCACCCCATATTGGGAGTAGACCGAGTAACATAGTCTCGGAGTCATTGCGGATATACAGTCCCCAATGTTGAGAGCCAGGTCCTCACATTACATATAACATGCCTGTACGGGGTCCAAACAGCGACTGCCAGCATCTGTACGTGCTGACAACTCCCCACGGTGTTCTCATAGTGCTGAATATTTGTGTACGAATATTCCTCGAGCATTCATTGCAGCCTGGACTAATTCTTTTAGAGAAGACAAGACGATGGTAGATTGAATTGGTCTGCCAGAAGGTAATGTTAAACGCTGTGAACAACCCTGTGAAAACTGGATGTTAAACTACACTTTATGCACTCTCAACGAGGTCTAGGTACCCAAAAACTGTCATTGTTTCAGGATACGGAAAGCACTTGTAGTCATGTTCTGTAACTTTCCGATTCGTGTAGATACCAGTAATCCAAAGAGAGGATAGAACACGACTTAGGCGTGACGTAGGTGGCAGCCAAGTAACACATTATGTATAGTGCAGTGGATCAGGAGTTAGAGTTTCCGACTCTCGACTAAGAGAACCCGGGTTCGATGTCTGTGTTACCGTGTCAAACCTTGGGCAAGTGTTTTCACTCTACATTGCTGCAGTTCACACAACTCGTTGTAGCCCATCACACAACCCATCGTAGCCCATCACACAACCCATTGTAGGCCATCACACAACCCATAGTAGCCCATCACACAACCCATTGTACCCCACCACACAACCCATTGTAGCCCATCACACAACCCATTGTAGGCCATCACATAACCCATTGTAGCCCATCACACAACCCATTGTACCCCACCACACAACCCATTGTAGCCCATCACACAACCCATTGTAGCCCACCACACAACCCATTGTAGCCCATCACACAACCCATTGTAGCCCACCACACAACCCATTGTAGCCCATCACACAACCCACTGTAGCCCATCACACAACCCATTGTAGCCCATCACACAACCCATTGTAGCCCATCACACAACCCTTTTTTGTAGCCCATCATACAACCCATTGTAGCCCATCACACAACCCATTGTATCCCATCACACAACCCATTGTAGCCCATCATACAACCCATTGTAGCCCATCAT
Organism: Oasisia sp. SBJ-2009; assembly: GCA_964017155.1. Taxonomy (NCBI): domain Eukaryota; kingdom Metazoa; phylum Annelida; class Polychaeta; order Sabellida; family Siboglinidae; genus Oasisia; species Oasisia sp. SBJ-2009. The sequence goes on from OZ024860.1 coordinate 39,304,363, forward strand.
ACAACCCATTGTAGCCCATCATACAACCCATTGTATCCCATCACACAACCCATCGTAGCCCATCACACAACCCATCATAGCCCATCACACAACCCATTGTAACTTATTCGACAACTCTTTGTAGCCCGTCTTGTAGCCATCCCACATGGCTACAGACAGTGTTGGATATTTGTACGAGCAACCTTTATAATTGCATATACTTCCCAAACGATGTTTAACTGAACAGGTCTGCCAGGAAGTAAAGTGCAAAGCGCTTTGAGGAGTCTGGATACGGCGCTATATAAGAACTTACCTTTACCTTTACCTTTACCTTTACCTTTACCTTTACCTTTACCTTTACCTTTACCTTTACCTTTACCTTTACCTTTACCTTTACCTTTACCTTTACCTTTACCTTTACCTTTACCTTTACCTTTACCTTTACCTTTACCTTTACCTTTACCTTTACCTTTACCTTTACCTTTACCTTTACCTTTACCTTTACCTTTACCTTTACCTTTACCTTACGTTACGTTACGTTACGTTACGTTACGTTACGTTACGTTACGTTACGTTACGTTACGTTACGTTACGTTACGTTACGTTACGTTACGTTACGTTACGTTACGTCACGTCACGTCACGTCACGTCACGTCACGTCACGTCACGTCACGTCACGTCACGTCACGTCACGTCACGTCACGTCACGTCACGTTACGTCACGTCACGTCACGTCACGTCACGTCACGTCACGTCACCTCACCTCACCTCACCTCACCTCACCTCACCTCACCTCACCTCACCTCACCTCACCTCACCTCACCTCACCTCACCTCACCTCACCTCACCTCACCTCACCTCACCTCACCTCACCTCACCTCACCTCACCTCACCTCACCTCACCTCACCTCACCTCACCTCACCTCACCTCACCTCACCTCACCTCCCTCCCTCCCTCCCTCCCTCCCTCCCTCCCTCCCTCCCTCCCTCCCTCCCTCCCTCCCGTCACGTCACGTCACGTCACGTCACGTCACGTCACGTCACGTCACGTCACGTCACGTCACGTCACGTCACGTCACGTCACGTCACGTCACGTCACGTCACGTCACGTCACGTCACGTCACGTCACGTCACGTCACGTCACGTCACCTCACCTCACCTCACCTCACCTCACCTCACCTCACCTCACCTCACCTCACCTCACCTCACCTCACCTCACCTCACCTCACCTCACCTCACCTCACCTCCCTCCCTCCCTCCCTCCCTCCCTCCCTCCCTCCCTCCCTCCCTCCCGTCACGTCACGTCACGTCACGTCACGTCACGTCACGTCACGTCACGTCACGTCACGTCACGTCACGTCACGTCACGTCACGTCACGTCACGTCACGTCACGTCACGTCACGTCACGTCACGTCACGTCACGTCACGTCACGTCACGTCACGTCACGTCACGTCACGTCACGTCACGTCACGTCACGTCACGTCACGTCACGTCACGTCACGTCACGTCACGTCACGTCACGTCACGTCACGTCACGTCACGTCACGTCACGTCACGTCACGTCACGTCACGTCACGTCACGTCACGTCACGTCACGTCACGTCACGTCACGTCACGTCACGTCACGTCACGTCACGTCACGTCACGTCACATCACTTCACAAGGGGCGATGTCTCACCGAACTCAGCCCTGTCACGTGTCACGTATCAGACATCCTGTGTTCCAGACGAGGACGCCATGGTGCACATAGACCGCCGCCTGGCGGAGGTCAGGAAGATGGCGAGACCGAGGCGGGTGATGAACAGCGCCCTCGGCGACTTCAGTCCGGACATGCAGCGGAAGATCCTGGTGAGACGTTTAGTAGGGCACAGACTCGCAATGCCGTGACCATTCTCTGGCTATGATGGTTTCACGACTGATTTCACTTCTATGAATCCTGTTTATAAAAGATTTAACCCGCAGGTCCGTCTCATAAATCTTGGCACCATCTTAAAAAATTCAGTTTTGAATCACAGCACCTAGAATCATGTATGAAGACTCTTTTTCGGGCAAGTCGACCACGAGGATTCCGATTATGACATCTATTTGATGTTGTGACATCAATTTGACAAAGAAATATTCAAAAGGTTTGAACCTAGCACCTAGAATCATGAATGTAGACACTTTTTTGAGTAAGTCGACCACGAGGACTAGAATTCTGACATCAGTTTGACATTTTCATTTTGTCTCAAAAATCCAAGATGGCTGCCAAGTCAAATCAATCATCAAACCGATCTAGCCAGAGAATGGTCACGGGATAGCGAATCTAGACCCTCCTAGTTGTACGGAGACGAGTGCTGCGCTACCAACGTGTGATCGTTCGTGACAGCCGAGTTGTGTTAATATTCGCGATGTCATGCTAGCGACAATGGAAATTCTCACACAAATCGGTGTCATCCTATTAACACCAGCACGCCACGGTTAGACGCAGTCCAACATACAACACATAGTAGACCATCACACAGCCCATTGTAGTCTATCACACAACCCATTGTAACCCATCACACAATCCATAGTAGCCCATTACACAACACATTGTAGGCCATAACACTACCCATTGTAGCCCATCTCACAAACCATTGTAGCCCATCTCACAACCCATTGTAGCCCATCACACAACCCATTGTAGCCAATCATACAACAAATTGTAGCCCATCATACAACCCATTGTAGCCCATCATACAACCCATTGTAGCCCATCACACAACCCATTGTAACCCATCATACAACCCATTGTAGCCCATCATACAACACATTGTAGCCCATCATATAACCCATTGTAGCCCATCATACAACCCATTGTAGCCCATCATACAACCCATTGTAGCCCATCACACAACCCATTGTAGCCCATCTCACAACCCATTGTAGCCCATCATACAACACATTGTAGCCCATCATACAACCCATTGTAGCCCATCACACAACCCATTGTAGCCCATTACACAACCAATTGTAGCCCATCATACAACCCATTGTAGCCCATCATACAACCCATTGTAACCCATCATACAACCCATTGTAGCCCATTATAGAACCCATTGTAGCCCATCATATAACCCATTGTAGCCCATCATACAACCCATTGTAGCCCATCTCACAAACCATTGTAGCCCATCTCACAACCCATTGTAGCCCATCACACAACCCATTGTAGCCAATCATACAACAAATTGTAGCCCATCATACAACCCATTGTAGCCCATCATACAACCCATTGTAGCCCATCACACAACCCATTGTAACCCATCATACAACCCATTGTAGCCCATCATACAACCCATTGTAGCCCATCATATAACCCATTGTAGCCCATCATACAACCCATTGTAGCCCATCATACAACCCATTGTAGCCCATCACACAACCCATTGTAGCCCATCTCACAACCCATTGTAGCCCATCATACAACACATTGTAGCCCATCATACAACCCATTGTAGCCCATCACACAACCCATTGTAGCCCATTACACAACCAATTGTAGCCCATCATACAACCCATTGTAGCCCATCATACAACCCATTGTAACCCATCATACAACCCATTGTAGCCCATTATAGAACCCATTGTAGCCCATCATATAACCCATTGTAGCCCATCATACAACCCATTGTAGCCCATCATACAACCCATTGTAGCCCATCACACAACCCATTGTAGCCCATTACACAACCCATTGTAGCCCATCATACAGCCCATTGTAGCCCATCATACAACTCATTGTAACCCATCATACAACCCATTGTAGCCCATTATAGAACCCATTGTAGCCCATCATACAACACATTGTAGCCCATCATACAACCCATTGTAGCCCATTACACAACCCATTGTAGCCCATCATACAACCCATTGTAGCCCATTATAGAACCCATTG
>OZ024860.1:39315762-39323262 GCA_964017155.1 Oasisia sp. SBJ-2009
CATTATTATTATTAGTATAATAGTAGTAATTATTATTATTATTATTATTATTATTATTATTATTATTATTATTATTATTATTATTATTATTATTATTATTATTATTATTATTATTATTATTATTATTATTATTATTATTATTATTATTATTATTATTATTATTATTATTATTATTATTATTATTATTATTACTGTTGTTAGAGTTATTATTATTATATGTTATTTTTATTACTGTTATTCCTGTTACTATAGTTATTGTTATTATTATTTATTATTATTATTTTGTTATTATTACTGTTATTATAGTTATTATTAATATTCATTATTATTGTTATTATTATTATTTATTATTATTATTATTATTGTGTACGTTATTTGTAGCTGACACGTGACATGCGGTTATCTCTGACAGCGCGACCGAAGTATCGCACGAACAAGTGTCTGAAAAAGGTACACAAGCGTCACGTACACGACATGTTGTACATAAGCTTCACGTACACCTGATTTATTTGTGTCGTTTCACGTCTGAAATGTCCCCGCTCTTTAAAAGTCGTTCACTTTGTATGTTGGCATATCACTTGTCTTTACGAATTCAACGTGTCATTTGCTACACTGTTCTGTCACCACCAATAACAAGATGTTCTATAATGGCAGAAAAGGCCATTTCTCTATATCCCAGTTGATTGGAGTTGTCATGCCATGCTAGGGAAAATATTAATTACGTCACACCGCACCGCACCGCACCGCACCGCACCGCACCGCACCGCACCGCACCGCACCGCACCGCACCGCACCGCACCGCACCGCACCGCACCGCACCGCACCGCACCGCACCGCACCGCACATATTATATTATAGTATAGTATAGTATAGTATAGTATAGTATAGTATAGTATAGTATAGTATAGTATAGTATAGTATAGTATAGTATAGTATAGTATAGTATATTATAAAAACACTATAACAAAGTATTATTTAATTAATTCGTATAATGCGTGTTCGTAAAAGTGTTGATCACTAGTCCATGTCACTACTTCTGCTGATCCTCGTAGATCCTCTGGTTGCTGCGAGCGACGAAGGCGTTCACTCATCTGTTCCCGGCCGACATGGAGTTGGAGATCGCTCGCCATGTCGCCTATGAACGGTGAGTAACAGTGCACGTGACCTGGTGACACTTGACCCGGTGAAACGTGACCTGATGACACGTGACCCGGTGACACGTGACACGGTGACACGTGACCCGGTGACACGTGACCCGGTGACACGCGCAAAGGAAATACATATGATTGCCATTGAAATAGTAATATGTTGGTCTCTTGCAAACTGCGATTGCGATATTGTCCCGTAGGAATATAACATTATTATAGTAGCCAACAGATAGAAAAACAGTCGCCATTGTGTTTTATTTATAAACTTGAATAGTATATGAATGAGGATATCCGCTCATATGTATAAATTGTGTTTACGCAGTATGAACAATAATATTATGTATTTTAAATTCTTATCGCTCTTATGTTCTTAACGTCGCAGTAACAACAGTTCCAACAGTTCAATGTCAAATACTCATATCTCCGAATAACGAGTTCGAATAATTCCGAGTAATATTGAAACCCACCGACGGCGCATATTTCCTGCTGAAACAATTACATTTCAGCAAAACAAAATTGCTTATTAAAATGTAATTAGGCGATCTGTAGAAAAACTAAATTTTATTTTAATTTTAACTAAAAATGTATGCACTTGTTTTTACGATACAAATTAACGGACGGCGTCACTTTCATTACAGTCCCGCTAAGTAATAATTACAGCCTTGGGGTATACTTGAAGAATGCAGTTGGGCGTGGCCTCAAAATAAGCCCAGTTGAACGGTTTTACCATTCGGCAGTTAAGTGACACTGCTACAAGTGTGTTACTGGTGGGGGACACGCCGCATTTATCAATCAGTTTTTTTAAATAAATATGCCGTCGAACTTCGCTGAGCGGTCACATCTGTAACACGGCCACTTCACCATTAAGGTTCCCCCAGGGTAGAGTAAACTATAGCAAACTGGTCTCCCTAATAATGTCCTCGCTAATCGGGTTACTTTTGTCGGGTCCCGAACGATACCCCGGAAGCGACGTTCCACTGCGTGTGTTTAGACCCTAAACTGTCCGTCTGTCGCAGATACGATGACGGCCGTGTCATTGCCTGGCAGGGCAGACTACCTAACAGGGTGTATTACGTCATCGGCGGCAGAAGTAAGTCACGTGACACACAGAACGAACATATTACACTAACAGGATGACACCTTTAATTTCCGATGTCGTTCATTTTGACTGAGTTACGAAACCCGTTGAGATGAGAATGAAACTAAACGACGTGTTTTATTGGAACCAACTTCACTAATTAGGGTTATGTTTATAACAATACTTTTATACTTTGCGTTCCTTCTCGATTTGTTAATAGTACAGACTTTTAGTTGCGCCATATTTTATTTACCGGCTATTAGATATCATAAGGACCAAAGCGCTGGGCAGTTGATTTTCTGTCGTAATCGTACTAATAATAATCATTATTATTATTAGCAATCGATACTACGTATTATTTATATTTAAAAAAAATTTAGTATATTATTTATTTTTATATGCAGTAGCGGTAGCGGTAGCGGTAGCGGTAGCGGTAGCGGTAGCGGTAGCGGTAGCGGTAGCGGTAGCGGTAGCGGTAGCGGTAGCGGTAGCGGTAGCGGTAGCGGTAGCGGTAGCGGTAGCGGTAGTAGTACGAGTGTTCATGTTTCAGTCGCCAAGTTGAGAACCTACAACCTGTGGACGGGCCGCATCACGAAGACAATGGCTTACCTGACCAAGGGAATGACGACAGACGTAAGGGACTGTGGCCGCTCATGTCCCAAATATCGCCGGTTTTTGCCCCACAGTTACTCCTACGTAGGGCATGCAAGTGATTCTCGCTCCCGGTCCGTTTTGAGCGATACTTAGCAAAACCAAACACAACTGGTCCCTACCATGTTGTCCGTAAGCGTATATCACAATCAAATTACTGCAATACGCAAATAAATTGAAAATATTACTTATCTGCATAACAGTTCCCACCTTCTCCTTCACAACGGATGTTTCTGCTGTGACTGATACGCCCATATGTGGAAGAATATATAGTTCGTACGATTCGTAAGAGGTGATTTCATAACGGATTATATCATAGGGGATGATCTCATAGGGGTTGATCTTGTAAAAGGTGATTTCATAAGTGATGATATAAATAAATAAATAAATAAATAAATAAAATAAACTTATATAGCGCCAAATCTAGCTTAAAAACTATTCAGGGCGCTTTAAATGTACATGATAACATGTTCTTAAAACTAATTACCCAAATGTATAACTAAAACAAAATTAACTGTATATTATATAAAAGTGCATAAAGACAGACTAATAAAAACATTATAAATAAATAAATAAATAAATATAGAAAGGGTAAAAAAAAGCCATATCATACGGTATTTTTATTTCTCTCTAAATGGTATTCACCATGTGTGTTTCACGCATGCGTGTAATAATATTATACGCAACTCTTCCATCGTTGATCGCATTGACACGCGGATATATTTCTCCAAAGATGTTCTAGATTTTGAGCAGATATTCTGAAATAACAAAATATGTTACGTTTGAGACAACTTATGTTTGTGTACACGTACAACTTGCGTTTGGGTACACATACAACGTATGTTTGTGTACACGTACAGCTTGTGTTGTTGTGTACACGTACAACGTGTATGTGTATACGTGCAGTTTGAGTTTATGTACACGCACCACTTGTGTTTGTGTATATGTACAATTAGTGTTTGTGTCACGTACATATACAACTAGTGTTTGTGTCACATACGACTTGTGTTTGTGTACACGTACAACTTGTGTTTGTGTCCATGTAAAAGGAGTGTTTGTATACACATACAGCTGGTGTTTGTGTATACGTAAAACTTTCGTTTGTGCACACGTACAGCTTGTGTTTGTGTACACGTACAGCTTGTGTTTGTGTACACATACAACTTGTGTTTGAGTACATGTATTACATGTGTTTGTATACACGTAAAATGTATTTGTGTACACATATAACGTATGTTTGTGTACACGTACAACTTGCGTTTGCGCACACGTACAACTTGTGTTTGTGTACACGTAATACTTATGTTTATGTACACGTACAACTTGTGTTTGTACAACTAGTGTTTGTGTACACGTACAAATTGTGTTTCTGTACACGTACAACTTGTGTTTGTACAACTACTGTTTGTGTACACGTACATACAACTTGTTTGTGTCACGTACAGCTGCAGGAGCTCGAGCAGCAGTGGGTCCGTGAAGACAGCCTGGTGGCCTTGGGTGACGTCGAAGTGCTGTTTCTTGACAAAGACGTAAGGGAAACAAACTGTTGACCGTCACACTGAGACAATGAGCTCATTTGAGGAACATCAGCCATTAAAAAGAAACCGATGTTTAATTAATTGCTTTTAAAATGTTTTTTAAATACAAAAAGTGCTATCGTGTCACCGTGCCACACCGACGAAAGCGCGAACTGGATTTTAAGGAGACACTTGGGTCTAAACGCATATTACTATTATTTTTTCATTAATGGTTATGGACCATTTTTCGTTTGAATGTCCACCTAAGAGGAAGGTTGGGAATGTTTTTTATTGTTTTTCGAGGGGGTTTTCCCACGGTACGGCAGCCATCTTGGATTGAATATGTGCGTTGAAGTGTCTCGGTAACTACTCGACTGACATCATTCATATTTGATGATTTTTACAAAAACTTGATGTGTGTGTGTGTGTGTGTGTGTGTGTGTGTGTGTGTGTGTGTGTGTGTGTGAGTGTGTGTGTGTGTATGTGTGTGTGAGTGTGTGTGTGCGTGCGTCCGTTTGTGGGTGTGTATGCATTCGTGCGTGCGTGCGTGCGTGCTTGTGTGTGTGTGTGTATGTGTGTGTGTGTGTGTGTGTGTGTGTGTGTGTGTGTGTGTGTGTGTGTGTGTGTGTGTGTGTGTGTGAGTGTGTGTGTGTTTGTGTGTGAACATTGTAATAAAAAGGACATTTTGTTTAAAAAAATATCTGGAAAACTGTCACGTTCGAAAGCGACAGTGTTTACACCTAGTATGGACTATTGTTGTATCGTGTGTTATTGGTGTGAATATTTTAACACATGTCGCCTTTGAGCTATGTGTGTTGGCGTGTTTCAGGCTTGCGATGAATTGTCCCACAAAAAATGCGGTCCGCCATTTGAATTCCTCAGGTACGATGCAATATTCGTCGTCACACCGCAGGGCTGGTTCCCTCTGTGACTGTGATTGCTGCGTTCAGTCCTTCTCAATCATACTCCGGGTTTCGTTATGATGAATATTGTACTTTTGGGAATATCTGCTGAATCGTTTGTTTGGGACATCATGTTCTAGCCAATTTAGCTACTTACGTTTCAATATGCTGCTTTTAAATACCCTCTCAAGAAGTTTTAATTTATTTCGTTGTTATATTTTATGATCGTTATTTTGTTTACATAGTTAGTTTTATCCTTTATTTATTTTAGTTTTATTTATTTATGGCACTGTACAAGTCTACATGTTATTGTTATTATTAAAAGGTAATTATACAGTTAGATTGGGCATCGAAACTGTCACTTGTTAATAATGCTTCATGTCAGTGGGTGTTCCCGGACGTTAAACCATTGTTAGGATGTTCAGGGATACCGCATTAGCCTCCTAATGTCACCGAATTTGGATGTAACAATACTGAATCTATGACGTTAAACTTATATTTATGCGTCCGCCATTACTTCTGTCTGTTTTGTGGAGTTGTGGAGTTGACGGAAGCGATGTTCTTTGTCGCAGAACGCTGGACTTATTCAAAGGGTTCCCAGACCGAGTCTTCACAAATCACGCTGAAGCATTTGAAGTGTCATATTTTGCGTGAGTTCCAAGTCGGTATACCCATGTTTCGCACAACATTATGATGTAAGGTGCCATCATCATCATCATCCTAATCATCCTCATCACATTTGTCCCGTATGTGTATTTTTTTAATGAAAAGATGTGATTTCACCAAACGTGTGTGTGTGCGTGTTCCCTGTGGTGTTTATTCCAATTGAAATAACGCAGGCGCAATCGATGCCTTTCATTCAATTAATAATGTTAATACATTTTATTTAAAGTAATATACAACTAACAACAGTCAAATACATCGAACACATTTATAGTTATTTTTTTACACACACACTCACACACACACGCACACACAACACAACACACATACAACACACACACGCACGCACGACGCATGCACGCACGCACACACACACACTCACAACACACACTCACAACACACGCACGCACGCACGCACGCACGCACGCACGCACGCACGCACGCACACGCACACACACACACACACACACACACACACACACACATGTTGGACAAGTTTGCACGTGCTGTAGGTTTCGATCCCAATACAGTTGTGAGCTACCTTAATACCATAATCTTTGACCTCCAGACAAAACAAGGTCGTTGTGAAGGACTCGAATAGGACGCCATGGCTGCATGTCATCAAGTCGGTAAGATGTAAAACCGTCACTTGGAGGATGGATTTTTCTTACACCGTTTTAATATTTATCATTCATTAATAATTATGTATTAAATATACATATTCCATTTTCCGAATTGTTTTTTTTCAATGTGTAGACCTTAGTTAATGAATCATATATATTATTTTATTATAATATATATATACATATATATATATATATATATATATATATATATATATATATATATATATATATATATATATATATATACTATAATCATATCAATTATTATCTACCCATGTTATAAAGTGTCATTTTTTATTCGGACCGATTGTATATGATTGTCCTTGTTTATTTTTTTAAGTAACAATATATTTTATCATAATCGTTTGGTGCATGTGAGTGTACTGTCATATGGACATATTTGTACGACGACCCAACATTACAACGCATTCCAGTGTTTTCTTGTAATTGCAATGAAAACACATTACCTTATATTGAACGATAAAAGCGAAAAGTGTAATGTTGTATCACCCATCTAGAGTTCTATCCCCCAACATCATGATATTTTGAGAGCAACTCTGGTCACGTCTGCGTGTTTGTCCTCAGGGTCACGTGAAGGTCATTCGACATCAGACGGTCTTTGACGTCGCCACGCTCAATCAGAACATCTTCAACTGTTCCAGAGTCGAGCAGATTGGATGTGGTCGTCAGTTCAGTCATGCCTCTGGTACGGTCATGATGATGATGATGATGATGATGATGGTGGTGGTGGTGGTGGTGGTGGTGGTGGTGGTGGTGGTGGTGGTGGTGGTGGTGGTGGTGGTGGTGGTGGTGGTGGTGGTGGTGGTGGTGGTGGTGGTGGTGGTGGTGGTGGTGGTGGTGATAATGGTTTATTATAGAAACTATTCAAAGGTACATATTATATCGATATCGTTG
>OZ024860.1:39330762-39428262 GCA_964017155.1 Oasisia sp. SBJ-2009
GATTACTGTGACGAGTTTCTTTTCACGGATTATGGCGGACTACTGTCACGTGATTCACGCTTGCTATCAAAATATGCCTCAAAACTTGTTTGCCTCCCATTAATTTGCGACAAATAACCTTGCTAAGCGGTTATATACATCATAACGAACAACCCGTAGTATGTATATCATAAATGCTTTGTCTTTTCGCTGCACACTGATGATTTTACATATATCGCGCATGCGCAGAAACGTCAATCGGAACGTTTATAACGCCGGAAAAATGCAAGCGCTACAACGGCACAACTGGGCTCGTTGTTGTCGTCAACGACCAAACGTTTTCCGGGTCATTGTTTCAGAAACGTTGCACTGTTACATTCGGATTCAGACTCCACAAGTGCAAAGCATTGTAATAACACGTGACATCAACATATTGAGCAGCGAAGAATACTAGAATGTGTGGACATGTATACACTCGGGTGTGTGAAATAAAACACGCAGTGGCGCATTTTGGATTGTGTTTCGCACTTCTAATAGTGATGATTAGTGGCTTAAGTTCGCACCGCCCAAAACGAGTTGCAGCTGGGAATGGGTTGATCAGCAACATGCGTCGCTGGGAATAAATCGTTACAGTGGCGCCATATATCGAGTGGAACATATACTAATGCACGGTGGTGTTACTGTGTATGCTAGAACGTCGCAATTCAAATAGATCTACCAGATTTATCACAGACGTGTGCATTGATTATGTTTATATTAAAGGAACATTCCACGATGAAGTGAACAGTGTTTTTGTTTTACTATTAAAGTGTAAATTTTGTAGTGAGCAATACGCTAAATTTCAACGTCACGGAATTGCAATTGGAGTTGTTACGAAAGCTATCACGAGCATAGTAGATATAATTGTATAATGTTATTAAGCTGTCAAATAAATGCGTTAAAGATCATAGCACTAGGCCTAATATATGTATCGTGTTTTTAAACAATTAGCTATACACCAGTATTTTATCACGCAAGTAACCCGAAGAAACTAGTGTTTTTCGCTGTCTTCTATCTCTCTCGCTCTCTCTCTCTCTCTCTCTCTCTCTCTCTCTCTCTCTCTATCTATCTATCTCTCTCTTTCTCTCTCGTATCCAATAAATCAAACTGGTTATTTTCCTACGGAGTGCAGAGGGTAGAGATCAGAATATAAATCTAGATAACCTAAGTGGTAACCCTGCCTGTCTGGTCGAACCAGCATTTTGAGCAGTCTGATGACTGGATACCGGCCTAGATAGTGACCGTACCTTTCCTTACTTAACTTCACTAACTTCCCTTTAAATTAGTCATGTATCAAATATAGCGAAAAGCGTTGGTCAGCGGCAGACTGCAGTTGCCGCCAGACTACAGAAAGAACCGTTTCGAAACTTAGCAATTTTTTGGTCACGTTGAATATATATGAATTTTGGGAAGAGACACGTAGGCATATATCCTATTGTAAACAAACGCCAAACGGTCCCTTATGCTTAACTGTCCCCCCCCCCCCGCCACTCCCTCCCTGACTGACAGTGGCGCCTCGTTGCAGAGAACGGTTACTCAAGTAACGGCACCTTACGGACTTGTGCGAATCTATCAAAATCTGTAGATAACAAGATAACATAATGCGTTACTATCCTATGCAGTATTTGCATCCTACTTGCCGGACAGAACACTTGCTGTTAAGATTGAGGATTCCATTCCTCGCCGACAACTGAACTGTGGTGTACTTAGTTCATTACTGCCATCTACTGCAAGCCATTCACTGCCATATTCGCTAAACACCACTTGAAATACCATATGTATGCCGATGACACTCAACTTTATGTTGACTTCCCTCGAAACCAGCCTTGTGACGCAGATATTGCTACTCGCCGAATCGAAGCATGCACCACCTACATCAAGCGTTGGATGACGAAAGCAGAATAACGTGCTCAGTTTGGTGTTGAGAGGCAGTTCACATGCATGCATTTTAAGAGAGCTTGAGATATGCTTTTTTGACGACATTTTATCAGCATATCAGTGACATGACTGCAGCGACTTTGTTAAAATAAAAAATCATTCTCATGTCCAGTTTCCTTATAATCTGACAAAACGTTAACATGGCCGCCAATGGGGAAATCAACAGTGCCCTTTACATTACATTTACTAGTGTCGCCATCTTTCGACTAGGTCATACTCGAAAGGTGGCGACACTAGTCGTCGTCATCAGCGATGTTGACGGAGTAGCGTGAAAGTGAACGCGATTATTGCCGCTACAATGGCCAAAAACGTGTATATATGTGCAGTTCACGATTGCCGGAAGGTGTTTTCCAAGCCATCAAGGCTAGTACAACACGCGAGAACTCACACTGGCGAGGTACGTTTACTAGTGTATGTAGAGAATGCTGGCACCCTATTTTAATGGGCGATAATATGGTAATATGGCAGTTTACGCCCGCATGCATGTCAAAAAAACATGAAAACAGCCATTGACACTCATCAAATAATTTTACGTAATGTATCTATTATACCTATGCTACAATTGCTACACTAGTATCGGTTGATAAAAATCAGAATCATCTATAAAAATTATCACGAAATTAAACTCGTTCCTAAATCTTGTACGTCAACATTAGTTTTGAACAGTCTCAAACTTAGTCTTAGATGAAACTTGTGTTAAATGATATACATACATGCCAGTTGCGATGTGTTTAATGATATGTGTCAAACTGACAAAAACCCTACGACTACGGATGTGTGTTGACAGAGACCCTACGTATGTCCAGTGGGTGGATGTGTGTCAAAGTCCTGCGTGTGTCCAGTCAGTGGATGACACCCTATCATGTGTGTTGACAGAGACGCTATGTGTGTCCAGTCAGTGGATGCCACCCTATCGTGTGTGTTGACAGAGACCCTATGTGTGTCCAGTCAGTGGATGACACCCTATCGTGTGTGTTGACAGAGACCCTATGTGTGTCCAGTCAGTGGATGACACCCTATCATGTGTGTTGACAGAGACCCTGTGTATGTCCAGTCAGTGGATGACACCCTATCGTGTGTGTTGACAGAGACCCTGTGTATGTCCAGTCAGTGGATGACACCCTATCGTGTGTGTTGACAGAGACCCTATGTGTGTCCAGTCAGTGGATGACACCCTATCGTGTGTGTTGACAGAGACCCTATGTGTGTCCAGTCAGTGGATGACACCCTATCGTGTGTTTTGACAGAGACCCTATGTGTGTCCAGTCAGTGGATGACACCCTATCGTGTGTGTTGACAGAGACCCTATGTGTGTCCAGTCAGTGGATGTGGACACAGTTATGCGAGGTCAGCCCACTTGAAGCGACACAATGACACATGTCATGGCACAAAAGAGTCACAGCCAAAGATAACGTAAGTGAATAATGTCCCACAATTAGGGCCTTGTGCAGGATTAAAAAAATTGTCAGTCACGGTTTTTTTCGTGGGCACATGAGTGTTAATTGTTAAGTCAGTTGAGAGACTTGAAATGTGTTTTATCATTTTGTAACCAGAAAGTAACTACAAACACACATTGACACCGTTTACTATGCTCATGTTTCAGGCATAACTGACAATATCTATGTTTTTTTTAAAGACTTGGCTACTTAATTTTGTACTATATTTCTACCCGTTCACAATAGGTTTTACCCATCCAAATTATGGATGGACGAGTCTCTGCATAAAACTATGCCCTTAATACCCTGGGACAGATAGACCAGTGGTCAAACAGATAATTATACAGCACGTAAGCTACGGTATTCATGCATTATACTCAATGATCATTATATGAGTGATTAGGCACTTTGAATTACACAGTATCGTCAATACTAGCTAAGAGACAAGTTGAACTGATCACGTGACACATGTCTAGTAAGTGTGATGTTTTTATTACGACTAAACATACAATTACTGTTACTAATTTGACATCTGTCAGTTAGACTTGGAATCATTAATTCTTTGAAAGTTATGAATTAACATAACTGTGTCTGTCTGATATACAATAAGCAAGTGAATTGGATGCCTATAGCCATGTTTGAAAATTAGAAATTATTAAAAACCCTAATATGCCGATTTTATGTGTAATAACCGGAAATTCCGTGGAAAATAGAAATCTATTAATAATATTTTCTTTCCTAATAACTAACTTATTACACTGCGGTTTAGTTGAACAAATAGTAATATTGTTTATCAATAAGCAGGGCTTTATGCAGGATAAAATTCTTTCCAGTCACACATGTTTTGGTGGACACATGGATGTTAACTGTTAAGCCAGTTTACAAAAACTTTCAAATGTACCTGATGACCTGAACTGGGCTACAAACACACATATGAAACCATTTACACTCACTTTCAAGGCATAACTAACAATATCTATGGTTTTTTTTGGCTCCTTGATAGGTTTAGCTATCCACCCATATTTCTACCCGTCCATATTCAGTTTACCCGTTGAAATGACGGGTGGACGGTTCTCTACATAAAGCTATGTCAATGAGTATGAGGAGTGGTGGTCGCGCGGTAGAGCGCCGGACTGTCAATCGAGGGGACGGTGGTTCAATCCCACCTGCCGCCGTTTCGAAACTTAGTCAATTTCGTTCACCTCACATTTGCCTGTGTGTTTCGGAAGAGACACTAAAAGTCGGTGGTCCCTTCTATCTGGTTTCTTTGCCAGGAGAAGTAAAAGTTCCCACACAGGGGGTAAATGTGTAACCTGTAGTGGACTCACAAATTCTAGAGAAGGACAACTCTGAAAACCATGCTCGACAGTACTCGAGTCACAAACATGTGGCTAACATAGAGTGATGAGCTAACCATAAGAAGAAGAAGAAGTATATGTGAAGCAATGAAATGACGTCTGCTTCAGCTGCCCAGTGGCCGGCTGCACTCAGGAGTTTGTGTCAAATGATAATCTAAAGAAACACATGAAGCGCCTTCACGAGGAGCCTGCCAAGTACAAGGTTTGTGCAAGTGTTGAGATTCGTCTATGTGCTAATTTTTCTGCCGACGTTACACTTGAATGGAAATATGCATCTAAAAGGATTAATAATTTTAAAACTTACCATTAGCAACTTCAGTCCAGAATATTATGTCTGAGCTCAGTTTGTTAGAAAAGGTCCACACATTTGATCTTTGCTTTTCTTTTAAGCAGACGTTACAATATGCAAGAAGGCAGTTGTTCCAGGAAAACACAAATGCCATTGGCTAAAACATCTTTTTAAACTGGTTTAAACATAGACGCTGTTTGATTTATCACTACCTAAAATTAATAGTAGTCAGATACATCACTTTTATCTCTTATATTTGTGTACAATTAAATCCAGTCATGTGACTAACGAGACTGTTGTTAGGCCCCCCTCATTCTGTCATGTTGTTGTTCAGCCCCCCTCCATCTCCCTGTCATGTTGTTGTTCAGCCCCCCCTACCTCACCCTGTCATGTTGTTGTTCAGCCCCCCTCCCTCTCCCTGTCATGTTGTTGTTCAGCCCCCCTCCCTCTCCCTGTCATGTTGTTGTTCAGCCCCCCTCCCTCTCCCTGTCATGTTGTTGTTCAGCCCCCCTCCCTCTCCCTGTCATGTTGTTGTTCAGCCCCTGTCCCTCTCCCTGTCATGTTGTTGTTCAGTCCCTCTCCCTGTCATGTTGTTGTTCAGCCCCCCTCCCTCTCCCTGTCATGTTGTTGTTCAGCCCCCGTCCCTCACCCTGTCATGTTGTTGTTCAGTACCTCTCCCTCTCCCTGTCATGTTGTTCAGCCCCTGTCCCTCTCCCTGTCATGTTGTTGTTCAGTCGCTCTCCCTGTCATGTTGTTGTTCAGTCCCTCTCCCTGTCATGTTGTTGTTCAGCCCCCCTCCCTCTCCCTGTCATGTTGTTGTTCAGCCCCCCTCCCTCTCCCTGTCATGTTGTTGTTCAGCCCCCCTCCCTCACCCTGTCATGTTGTTGTTCAGTACCTCTCCCTGTCATGTTGTTGTTCAGCCCCCCTCCCTCACCCTGTCATGTTGTTGTTCAGCCCCCCTCCCTCACCCTGTCATGTTGTTGTTCAGCCCCTCTCCCTGTCATGTTGTTGTTCAGCCCCCCTCCCTCACCCTGTCATGTTGTTGTTCAGCCCCCCTCCCTCACCCTGTCACGTTGTTGTTCAGCCCCCCTCCCTCACCCTGTCATGTTGTTGTTCAGCCCCCCTCCCTCACCCTGTCATGTTGTTGTTCAGCCCCCCTCCCTCACCCTGTCACATTGTTGTTCAGCCCCCCTCCCTCACCCTGTCACGTTGTTGTTCAGCCCCCCTCCCTCACCCTGTCATGTTGTTGTTCAGCCCCCCTCCCTCACCCTGTCATGTTGTTGTTCAGCCCCCCTCCCTCACCCTGTCATGTTGTTGTTCAGCCCCCCTCCCTCACCCTGTCATGTTGTTGTTCAGCCCCCCTCCCTCACCCTGTCATGTTGTTGTTCAGCCCCCCTCCCTCACCCTGTCATGTTGTTGTTCAGCCCCCCTCCCTCACCCTGTCATGTTGTTGTTCAGCCCCCCTCCCTCTCCCTGTCATGTTGTTGTTCAGCCCCCCTCCCTCACCCTGTCATGTTGTTGTTCAGCCCCCTCCCTCTCCCTGTCATGTTGTTGTTCAGCCCCCCTCCCTCACCCTGTCATGTTGTTGTTCAGCCCCCCTCCCTCTCCCTGTCATGTTGTTGTTCAGCCCCCCTCCCTCACCCTGTCATGTTGTTGTTCAGCCCCCCTCCCTCTCCCTGTCATGTTGTTGTTCAGCCCCCCTCCCTCACCCTGTCATGTTGTTGTTCAGCCCCCCTCCCTCTCCCTGTCATGTTGTTGTTCAGCCCCCCTCCCTCACCCTGTCATGTTGTTGCAGTGTGGTCATGAAGGGTGCAGTCGGGTCTTCCATAAACACCACCAACTGAGAGCACACGAGTATGAGCACAGCGGCCTGCTGCCGTACCAGTAAGTCACCACCAGGAGGCGCTACTGTTGTATCACCTCTCACACATCCCCTTGTCAAAACACTCAAGTTAACCGATTAGCACTCAAGTCGGGCATTGACGGTCACCTCGAATCTCCTCAGGTCGGCCATAGCCGGCCAGCGAATACATCACAGCGTTTGAATTTGGTTTACGTGGTTCCATCTAGTGCCTAAGAGATGCAATAAACAGGGTCCGTACGGGGCCTTGAAAGTCTTAAAAAGCCTTGAATTTGATTGGACACAATTCAAGGCCTTGAAATCCTTGAATTTTACAAAGTACCTCGGTAGTCTTTAAAAGTCTTGAATTTAATTGTGGTCAATAAAATATCGTTTCGACTCAAATGTTGTGATGAATAACAGCCAGAAAACAAAAAGTCTATGCACAAAAAACTCATGTGCACATTGGACAGTCGGCATTGCGTTGTGGTTGGCGCCATTGTTTTCTTAGACGCGTGAAATGTTTAATGTTAACTTCATTTACTGAGCTTAAAAGTACATAATACTATATGTTATGTCGTTAAAACAGGCTTGAATGTCTTTTTCATATAGCCTTGAAAAGTCTTGAATAGCCTTGAATTTTAAATGTCCAAATGTGTACGAACCCTGAATAAATAGAACACCTATCTAGACATATAACATTACATTGTGTCTATTTTGGATACTTCCGTTCTCAAAAATATTTACCGCGTTTTCGAAATTTAACAGCAATATTTGTTGTTTTTGGACATTTTAAAATGTCCTCCAGCCAGGGGTTGGCCACGTGTACAGCTAAAATGTGTAATATATTATACAAAAATGTATACCAGTGTGTAGATAATTTAATGTTCTTTCGTAGAAATCCAAGCATAAAAAAGTTACACCGCAACAAAGTAGCTATTTTACAAAAGGTTTCAAAATGTCATAGTGTCAACCAAGAAATGGTCAACCTATTTTAACGTTATAACAACAGTTTTGACATCACTGTGTGGGCAATTTTATTATCTACAACATGCCATTGCGAGAATTTAATAATAAAGGCGCTAGAGCAAAGACAATGGCGCAAGCAATATTTTTAAAAATCTAGGTCAAATAGTTGAGGAACCACAGGCATCACGTTAAAATCGGCTGCGTGCTAATGGGTTAAACCAGGAGGTGCGATAATTTTGTATTTTAGGACTAGTGGTAGGCCTAAGAACACCAAAATTGTTACCTACAGTCACAAATCTTCACATCGCATCTACTGCCTACACTTTGGCTACACACATACTCATGTAACGTGATAAAAGATCAAAATTACTGTCGTCTACTACTACTACTACTACTACTACTACCACCACCACCACCACCACCACCACCACCACCACCACCACCACCACCACCACCACCACCACCACCACCACCACTACTACTACCGGCGGTATTACTACTACCACTACCACTACTACTAGCGGTGGTGCTAGTGCTATGTAAGACCACTGTGACACTGTTTATTTCTTCAGATGCAGTCACGACGGGTGCAGACAACGGTTTGCCCAGAAGAGTCACCTGGAACGACATAAGAAGGTTCATCAAGGTAGACTGTGGTGGTTTCTGCTCAATTACAATCATTTGTTTGCAAACTTTGGTTTTGAGTGAAATGTGGATTACCAAATGACCAAAATGTTGTTCCTTGAAAATGACGACATCATTGAGAACTGCTGTGCTTGCTGCATCTTGTGAAAGTCACATCTCGTGGAAAGGTGCAACACACAAAATGTTAAACATTGCGTGTAGTCAGTCGGTAAGTTTCTGTCATGATTATTCTGAACATGTGCAATAATTTTTGTCAACTCTGTCATAAGTTAGGGTCATAGCAGTAACACCATTTAGTTTTCAAACTGTTTTAGGGTGGCTGTCAAGGACGTATATTCTATAATTATTCTATGATTCTGTAAGCAAATTGTTGCCACTTTTAATAAACTAACATTGACTTTGTAATGAATCTTTAGTCATTTAAAAAGAGAAGGATGAGTAGATTAAACTATAGATCAGTCATTTGTCTTCTGTAATTATATATATATTTCACAGAGACATGTTATTGTAGGGTACAAATGCAGTCATGCGGGCTGTAATGGCATCTTCACCAAGTGGTCTTTGCTACGAAAACATAAAGCTACGGTTCATCGCCCTGGTATGTATAGCCTGAACTATCTGTAATAAAACAGTGTTACTCAGTTTTGCATGTATTGAGCTGAAATTTTGCATGAGATCTAGCGGGACCACAAAGATGGTTAGTAGATTTAGACTGTTATCAAAATACAAAAATGGATTGGATAACTTGGTGGAATTGGTACCTTTAAAGGTTGTCAGCTCTATGTGGAACCTGTCATGTCACCATTCCATAACATCACGACAGACGATCACGTACATGCCAGGGAATAGGTTCAAATACATTTCAAAGGGCACCATTTTGAAGCAAGTTTAAAAAATAGTTCCTGGGGCATGCCCCCAGACCTGTCACAATCCACCATTGTCACTCTCACCCTACCAACTCAACCATCATCTTACCCAGGAAAAACTATTAGATTAGATAGATAAGACGGACGGACGGACGGACGGACGGACGGACGGACGGACGGACGGACGGACGGACGGACGGACGGACATACATGTTTATTTTTTGGTTTGCAAATATTATACATGTAATATAGACTAGTACTAGTCATGGTTTATTGTATAACCATGGTTGTGGTTTCTCGCAGTGTTCACATGCCCCACTTGCCAGCAACAGTTCCTGAAGCAGTCCCTGTTGACGGAGCACCGCACCGTACACACTCCAGAACAACGCGCCTTCCGTTGTCCATGGGACGCGTGTCAACACACCTACCTCCATCTTCGCAACCTCAACGCACACATTGCCTCCTACCACGAGGGGGGTCGATTTCCCTGTCAGCTCGAGCACTGCCACAAGACGTTTGCCACAAACGTGGGTTGTGTTTGTAGCCTCTATGGTGTCTCATTTTGTTGACTAACCAGAATTAAATTTACATGTTTTATCACCTAATAATTCAGAATTTTATCATTGTGCTTTTTACGGAAATTGTTACCGATCTTTGCAATAAGTTATATATTTAAAGTGTTAAAATACACTTTCAGACAAATAATATTATTGACTAACATTGTAAAATATGTGGTAGGAATTGTTTGTGTCGTGCCAGGTAGTACAGGTGAAATAAATGTTTTAATGTTTTTCCTGGAAAAGTGTTATGTTAGTGTTCCTTTCAGTCGTGCACACATTTCACCTGTGGGCCTGCCATTACTAAGTTACTTTATCATATCAGATTGTGTCTTAGACATAAGACATCACCTTTATAATTAGAATATTTACACCTAGCCTCATCCATCTTTTGCGGATATTTACAAATTGTCTGCCCGATGAAGTAGCTGTGAACTTACTGTACAGGAGTTCCCAGTACTTTATGATCGATCACACAGTCACTGATGATATACTCATATTACATTCACCAATCACATACACCACTGTCCTGTAAAGCAGTCAGAATAAAACCTGAAGATATATTCACTTGATGGTGTTGAAAGACGACTGAAGTTCTTAGAAACCTAATTCAAAATCTGCAGATATTATTCATATTGAATAGTTTTTACATTTGCTGACTGTCTATTTGTGTGTGTTTTCAGCAAAAATTATTGCAACACATGAAACTTCACAATGAAGAGAACGAAGGGGCAAAGGTCAGTGGCATTTGGCAACAACTTATTGTCAGTTATAACTAGGGGGGTCATAACATGTTATACAAGATATTCAGATAATCATAATACTTATCTAAACTCCAACGTGTACAGAATTGTTTAGGATGTGTGGTACTTAAGACCCTCCGTTTCTCGCCACCACTTCCACTACTTAAGCAGTTACATTGGCTTCCAGTTGTACTCCAAATTAAATTTAAATTGGCTACTGTTACATACCGTACTCTTTCTACTACACAACTGACATACTTAGTTAATCTGCTACATTTCTCTGATATCTCTAGGACCCTTACATCATCTGTTTCCAAACTAGTTTTTGTTCCTAAGACTTGTTCTGCCTTCTCTCTGACTGTGGCAACAATTTGGAATCAACTTCCTATCACGATTAAATCTTCTGAAACTATAGACACCTTTCATAAGAAATTAAGAACATATTTGTTTCAAATTGCTTTTCCACTATACATTTTCGGCGGTTCCATGCTCCAATGACAACCTTTGCCTGTCTCCGAGTATGACTAGCCAAATGATTTTATGTGTTGGACCTCTGAGTTGAATATTTTTAAGGATATAGGCGCTATAGAAGTTTTACAATTACTATTATTATTATTATTATAAGTTGTCACAACAACAGCAATTACAATTCACACAAAAAACCAACAGTTCAAATGTAAATTAGTCATGAAATTGAAGAGCAGGAAGACGTGTGATTTATAACACTGGTCCAAATTACAAAGTAGTCAAAACATTTTCTATATGATTAGAAACTCATACTCTAGCTGATATTGCATAGCAGCACAAGCCTCGAATATATATACTCACTTTTGTTTTTGTGGTTGGCTGAAATATAGAGTACTAAAACTGTTGCTACAGGCACGTGTTGCGTGTTTCACATTTATTGCGACTTTAATATCTTGATGAAGCCACTGCTGACCCTTGTGTTAACATTTTTATTATTTAAAGTGCTTTAAAAATGTGTACACCCACTTGCATTATATACACATATATATATATTATATTTGTGTGTCATAATTATATATATAAGTATACCCATAACTGAGACTTTCTGTTGCAGCCAAAACGGAAACGAAAACCACAAAGAAAACGAAGTCTTGCCGCAAAATTGGCGAACTTGGTTGGTGCTGAACCACGCATACCCCCCTCGGAGAAGCTGCCTTGTCCTGAGCTGGACCAGTCTGTCTGCCACACAGCTGGGGATGCTCTAGGGTTGACTCTACCAGAAGACGCTGTCTAATGCAGCTCCTCTGTCGCCGTCGTCAAATGTATGACGTCGATGTATGATGTGTGGGGGTCTATCTACCAATTATGATATTGACAAACACTAACGTTCAGAAATAATGTTTTGACCATGTGTATATACTGTACATTTCAGATGATGACCTTACAATGCAACATTTCTTTTGTAATTTGATTGATCCTGTATTCCGAAATAATAAAATCAGTGTTCTGATGATCGACAGCTCCTGAAGACTACTTATCACGCTGAATACAAGAAACAAACAAGACAGTATCCTGTAAACTACTGACATAATGATGACGTTGTGCTTGCTAGATGGATACTTATAAATTCTTATTTCTGAAGCTATATTGGTGGTCAGATTTCCAACCATAATGCAATTTGAATATGAAGAGCTTAGATTTAGATAACAATCACTTTACGATTACGGCATTCATAACAATTACCTGAGTATTAAATTCATTCAGAAGGGTTATCGAAGAATAATCAAATTGTTTACAGTAATTGCCTAATGCATTAACCATTTATAAGGACTGTCTAAGTAAAATGCCTGTAATTACTTAAATATGTAGGTTGTATTTACGACGTCTTTGTGAATTGCGATACACGCAGCCCGTGTTGTGTGTTAGTAACACGGAAATACGCGCGGGCGACCTATACCGTCTCGTAATGGTCGCCGAAAGATGTCCGTGTCCTGCGCCACGCGTAGAAGGAACAGTAGACAACCGCGAAAGTGGCGAGTGTGCCGGCTGACCAGAGAACCGTGTTGGCTGCAACAAACCGTATACTGTGTAATACGTCATCCGTCCCGACCCACTGCGGGTTGTCGGGGACACATCACGTGGTTTTATTCCACCAAAGATTTTTAGATGACGTGGGCGGAACTAACTGGTAGCGAGTCCAATGAGACACGGGGGAGAAGTGAAACTAGTGTAGTATGTAAGGAAAACTCCCTTCTGAGGAAACATTCGTATTTCGGACACGATCTGGACTGAAACGTGTGTTTGGCCCATCGGCCGGAAGTATGCATGGTCACGTGTGGTGCCGTTGTTTGAGTAATAAGTCGAATTATTTCAGACCTTCGTGTTGTGATTTTGGCGTGAGACTTGAATTAAACATTCTAGTAAAAATGGAGGTAGACGGATGCGGGCGCATATTTCTACACCATATGTACACACACACACACACACACACACACACACACACACACACACACACACACACACACACACACACACACACACACACACACACACACAATTATATATATATACTAACCACTGTGATTTGTTTACATATGTTGCTTCATTATATTGCATGGTATTTTGTTTCAACACGATTATTTTTTTACTATATGTTTGGGATAAATATTTCCTGTCCCTACCGTGCGAGGCTCGGTCCTCTCCGTGTCCTTGCCGTCCCCCGCCGACCGCCCGTCTCCGCCGACGGACGTGCCTCGACGTGCGGCAGGCGGCGTCCAGCTGGGAGCAGTCGTCGTCGTCCGGGACGCACTCGAAGTCGCAGTCGAGGTCCACCTCGACGACGCCGCCCGGCGTGTCTGTGATCGTCGGCCGAGGCGGCGTCGGCTGCAGCGTCGAGAGGCATGCGGGATTGTGGCATTCTTCAAACTGGAGCGGCTCGCCCGGGCAGTGACGGTAGGCCGGGTCGAGGCGGTCGTGCGGGCAGCGGCGGTACCGGAAGCGGGTCCCGTCGGCGCAGGTGACGGAGCACTGGCTCCAGCCCGTCCACGGCCCGAAGGACGGCGCCGACTCACCCAGCACGGGCCCGTACCGCCAGGAGGCGACGACCAACAGCAGACACGTCCTACGACAGACTTAACAAGATGCAACGAGATTGCCTCCTAGAGAATTTAACTCTAGATGGCAGATGGACAAGGAAACCCTTTGGAATGTAGAATCAAAATATTCGAATACACAAAACTGTTCAGCAGCTCGTGCAATTGGGCAAACGGGTCAATATATTAGGATTCCCAAAACTTGTTTATCCGTCTTCAAATTGGGGCGGGTATTTGCGTTCTTCTCACGACTGATTCAGTCTCGACTGGCGAAGTTACTTGCCTGTTCGACTCAGCTAACTCTTAGTCTCGTTAAACCGACTCTCGCTTGGCTGCGTACCTTCGCCGAGAAGATATTGAGAGGATCAAAATGTGCTACTACCTCACGGAACCTGGGTATTCGAGGCTACTAAATTCTACGCTTTGCAAAGGGAGTCAGCAACGGCTAGTTTACATGGTAAACAGCCGTGGCTGGCGAGGATGAATCAAGATAACGTCGACAGACGCTATCGGCCACAGGTTTATCCTCAACAGATGTTCTGTAGCGGGTGAGGTTCATCGGACCGCAGTGGGGGGAATTATTCAGAGAATATAATATATGGCGGCAGCCTACGGGGAACGTGACGGGCACAGTACTCTAGGGAGGCATAGACCTACAATTCGGTGGCTTGGCCTTGCCCTTGGGTTAGAGCTCGACACGATCGAAGAATAGATTTAAACAATACACCTTCACCTTATAGATCCTGACGTAGAAACTAGGAAGACGCAGGTACATGATGTTGCTATACTTATCGAAAATGTTCGCGGCGATATTAAAATGTTTAGAACGTGTAGGGGGTATAACAATGCCGTCATTATAGATGCCCTTATGACAACTATATGTGACGACATCCGCGTCTACTCACCGGGTAATGTGACGCATCCCTGGGCCTGTGCTCAGGAAACTAATAAAACGCATCTTACACCACACTGCCATTAAATTTCTGATTCCAATCAATTACCAGGTCGTCTTCTAAATTGATGACGTCATAGTGCTGAAATAACGTAAGTTCGACGCGCTGTCGCGCTTACATTTTCCGGTCGTTATAAACGGTCCGATTGACGTTTCTGCGCATGCGCGATAAAATGTAAAATCAACAATGTGGAGATAACCGACAAAGCATTTCTGGTATAAATGCCACGGGCTGTTCGTTAACTCTCTCCTGTGATGATTACTGTGAAGAGTTGCTTAAAATGTCGTTCAATATAATAAAATACTACGTTTGTTTAAATAACTGTCACGGATTATGGCGCACTATAGTCACGTGATTTAGACTGGCTATCAAAACATGCCTCAAAACTCGTTTGCCTCGTGTTAGTTTGTGACAAATAACTTTGCTGATAGGTTATATACATGACAAGTTTGTAAACAAGATTTAGCAAATCTGATTATTTGATAGCCTATATAACAGATAGTTAATAATAAGCATTAAAGTAGGCCTACATTTGGAAGTGTTTTGCATCGTATACTGAGTTGTAGCTCGTTTATAGCTCAATCAATGATAAATTGACAATTATTAATATTATATGTTGATATTAAATTTACTGTAAGCTTATTTAAGCAGTATCGCGTATTTTATTCACTCCGTGTGACAATTCATTACGATTAAGTAGAACATTTATTGTGGTCTAACCCCACCTGATCAGCGTCCTTCAAGTGGCGCCGCCTGGTGGAGTTTAATGTTAAAGTAATGCATGTACGCATTTTCGCGGTAATAAGTTAATTTCTGCTATGTAAAAAAAAAATGTCGTAATCTCGAGACAAGTGCGTAGGTGTAGTACAAATGTAGTAGATATATGGTGTGTAGTTAGTTTAATGACAGGTTTTCGAAGTGCGGGACTAAACTGCGAGTTTATACATTTTGTCAGTCTCGCTGTTTCGCTACATTTTGTGTGCCACCATCATCGACGTCGACCTCATTACCTACCGTGCCTTGCTTGGACAGTTTGAGTTAGTTGTAGTGTTAGTTGAGCCATTCTTATCTAGTATTGTTAATTAATAGACAAAATTATATTACAAAGTATAAACTATAATAATTGTTGACTTTGGCAAGTTGGCGACAAATAAAGTACGTATGTAGGGTGGTCGAACAAAATTGTTCTTTCGAAAAAAAAATGTTCTCTCTGATAGTAGTCACTATAAGAAGTATAATGTTAGTTGTTTCATGTATTTAAGTGAAATATTAAACAAATCGTTGTATAAACCTACAGATTGTGCTTTGTGTTATAGCAGTGTTGCAAGTTTGTAGCAGTGTTGTCTTATATATTGTAGCAGTGTAGTGTATATCAGTATGTAGCAGTGTTGTCTCACGTTGTAGCAGTGTAGTGAATATCACTATGTAGCAGTGTTGTCTCACGTTGTAGCAGTGTAGTGTATATCACTATGTAGCAGTGTTGCATGTTTGTAGCAGTGTTGTCTTATATTGTAACACTGTTGTGTATATCACTATGTAACAGTGTTGCATGTTTGTAGCAGTGTTATATATATCACTATGTAGCAGTGTTGCATGTTTGTAGCAGTGTTGCATGTTTGTAGCAGTGTTGTGTATATCACTATGTAGCAGTGTTGCATGTTTCTAGCAGTGTTGCATGTTTGTAGTAGTGTTGTGTATGTCATTATGTAGCAGTGTTGCATGTTTGTAGCAGTGTTGTGTATGTCATTATGTAGCAGTGTTGCATGTTTGTAGCAGTTTTGTGCATATCATTATGTAGCAGTGTTGCATGTTTGTAGCAGTGTTGTGTATATCACTATGTAGCAGTGTTGCATGATTGTAGCAGTGTTGCTTATATTGTAACAATGTTGTGTATATCACTATGTAACAGTGTTGCATGTTTGTAGCAGTGTTGTGTATATCACTATGTAGCAGTGTTGCATGTTTGTAGCAGTGTTGTGTATATCACTATGTAGCAGTGTTGCATGTTTGTAGCAGTGTTGTGTATATCACTATGTAGCAGTGTTGCATGTTTGTAGCAGTGTTGTGTATATCACTGTGTAGCAGTGTTGCATGTTTGTAGCAGTTTTGTGCATATCATTATGTAGCAGTGTTGCATGTTTGTAGCAGTGTTGTGTATATCACTATGTAGCAGTGTTGCATGATTGTAGCAGTGTTGTCTTATATTGTAACAATGTTGTGTATATCACTATGTAACAGTGTTGCATGTTTGTAGCAGTGTTGTGTATATCACTATGTAGCAGTGTTGCATGTTTGTAGCAGTGTTGTGTATATCACTATGTAGCAGTGTTGCATGTTTGTAGCAGTGTTGTGTATATCACTATGTAGCAGTGTTGCATGTTTGTAGCAGTGTTGTCTTATATATTGTAGCAGTGTAGTGTATATCACTATGTAGCAGTGTTGCATGTTTGTAGCAGTGTTGTATATATCACTATGTAGCAGTGTTGCATGTTTGTAGCAGTGTTGTGTATATCACTATGTAGCAGTGTTGCATGTTTGTAGCAGTGTTGTGTATATCACTATGTAACAGTGTTGCATGTTTGTAACAGTGTTGTGTATATCACTTTGTAGCAGTGTTGCATGTTTGTAGCAGTGTTGTGTATAATCACTATGTAGCAGTGTTGCATGTGTCATATTTCTTTGTAGCAGAATTGCATTTCTGCAGCAGTGTACATCTGTGTAGTAGCCGTCTAGTCACTGACAACAGCAGTGCTATAGATCACTTTGTGATCTATAGCACTGACGGAATTGCCTCTTTGTAGCAATGTCGCAGTTGCTCTGCAGCAGTGCTCTATGTTGTTTTGTAGCCATCCAATATACCTACCTCGGTACACTTGCATTTTTATTGCTTCTATCAGTCTATCTGTACAAAACAATCATGGCACATTTAGCTATGTAACACTTTTATTACATACAAATATATAGCAAATTGTCTGTGCCTTCCATTGAAACTGAATAGAAGGCACAGGTCGGCATCCAACACAAGCTACTACACCCACTGTATGGCACACTGGAACAGCTGAAACATTCTCCCTAACAATTTTCAAATGCGTGCACTTCACACAACAATTCACATCCCTATATCTAAGTCACCTACACTAAAATTATGTCGCCATGAACAAATCATATTAACATAAAGCTAAAATTTCTGTGACCATCTTTACACAGAATGCTTGCCAATTACAGTATTCTATTGGCATTTCAACAAATGTTTTTACAGTATTTTTTTTATTACAGCAATTGCCTTTGTTTTTTTAGTTCTTTGAATTCACTGAATTCATTGGCATTCAGCTGGCATGTACATGTGTATACAGTATATTATGCCATTTCTTCAAGATGCTTTGCATTTCAGGAATTAATATTACATAAGTTCATCTAGATCAAACAAAATATCAGAAGATCTCAGAAGATCTTACAAAATAAAACTTGCAACTAGAGATTCACAACTGGTTTCATAACCTGCACAAAGCCAATGACAATCGCCTGTTTACTGATGGGCAGTTCCTAATCAAGACGACGATGTCTGGTACTTTCACTATTCTGAAATGTTGCCAACTTTGCATTTTTAAGTGACATTTTCAAACACATGAATGGCAGAACTGTCAAAGTTGGAATTGTCAAAGATGTCAAATGCCCCTGGACAATCATTGTGTTGTTGTGACAACCATTGTGTTGTCATGACAACCAATCTCACCATTTCTTGTAATTCTCTTCAACATGTCCTCCATCCTGTCCCTCGTACTGATGTGTTGTCATAGCTACCAACATGTTGCCAGGGCAACCTAAGCACTCACTCCTGCCTCTTCTTTGGCATGTTGTCCCTTGTACTATCAATGCAATTGCTACGACAACTGACGCATTGCCATGACAACCAACCGTGCTCAGTTCTGTACGTTGTCCCTCGCACTATCAACGTATTGCCATGACAACTAACACCCCTCACTTCTTCTGCCTCTTCTCTTGCATGTTATCCCTCACACTATCAAATCATTGCCACGACAACCGACGTGTTGCCATGACAACCAACGCCACTCGCTTCTTCTGCCTCTTCTGTTGGATGTCGTCCCTCACACTATCAACGCATTGCCACGACAACCGACATGTTGCCATGACAACCAACCCCCTCGCTTCTTCTGCCTCTTCTGTTGGATGTCGTCCCTCACACTATCAACGCATTGCCATGACAACCAACGTATTGCCACGACAACCAACCCCCCTCACTTCTGCCTCTTCTCTTGCATGTCGTCCCTCGCACTATCAAACCATTGCCACGACAACCGACGTGTCGCCACGACAACCAACCTCCCTCACTTCTTCTGCTTCTTCTTCTGCATGTTGTCCCTCATGCTGTCGACGTGGTCCTTCGTCTTCTCCTTGATCTTGTCGCGTACGTCCTCGGCGCGGTCCTTCATCTGAGTGCGCCCCTCCTTCATGAGGCTGCGGATGGAGTCGCCCTGCGGCACAGGGTTCATGTAGCCGAGGCGGCGCAGCTGCCGCACCGTCCAGTGGGTGCCGCCGATGGTGACGGCGTACCGCGCCGGCGTCGCTATCTTGTAGAGCAGGTACGCAACGGCGACGTCACCGATTGCCGGGTTACTGAACGCCTTCACAACCGTCTCACCCACCCCCATGCTCTGTAGGAGGGGGATCACATCAATGCCCCTGGAACAACAACCAGCAGTTGTACAGACAGTCTGATATATATATATATATATATATTACATATATATATATTATATATATTGTATGGAGTGTATACTAACTAATTTTGTAAACTATTTTATTATTATTGTATATAAATTTTTAGAAACTACATTAAACCGTTTTTATTACTCCTTTATTTAATGGTAATTATATTATTTTTTTGTCTAAAAAAGTTGCTTTATTGGCATTAATAGTACTGTTTTAACATGTTGTTTTATACGTAAAAGCGCCATGAGCACCGGGTACCGGTGCTATACACCTCAAAAAGGTATATCTGTTCAGTATGGGTTCAAACCCCATCCCAAAAATGCTGAGGAGATCTTTGATTCAAAATTAATATTCACATAATTTTTTGTTTTCTTGCTAGGTAGCACCATTGTGGCATATATTTTTCATCACATATATGGTGAATGGATGACGACAAACCATCCCCTGTATTATGCGTAACATTATTCTGGACTTGCAAATTTATACAACCATCCTTGGTAACAAATAAATGTTATTACCTTATTAATATACCTAGACAAAGATTAATTGATGGCAACCAAATGGGCATGATATGTTAATTGTAGGGTAATAAAATAGGTGACAAACATGGATTGTGTGTAATTAAATTGTCAAGACAAAGGATTAACCGAGGTAATTAAACAGTGTTAAAATACACAAGGATAGAGGGTAATAAAATGGCCAAAATGAATGTTACCTGCTGTGTTGTTGGGAGTGAATTATGCGTCATGCCCTAACAGAATTTCTGACACCGGGAATAATTACTTCGCGTGGACTATTCAACCACACAAAAATCCACCACTGCCCAGAATGTGGAGTGAACTAATTTTTCAACAATAGATAAATTTAAAGTAACCAGAAGGAATTTTTTTTTGAATAATATTGCAACTGTTTAGTTTCTGTAAACTGAATGTCCCCATCAATTCGCATGAACGATAATATAGCACCTAGATTTTGGTTGGTTTATTTCATTCTCTGGGCAATCAATACAGATTGAAATAGGTACATAAAACATGCAAAATATATTTGTTAAAATAGATTGAAATAATATATAATTTAAAACATTAGCATAAATAAAAAATTAATTAAAAAAGTAGAGAATAATTTATTTGAAATGTATCTATAAAGGTAAATTAAATATGTTAAGACACTAAAACATATTTTCTTTGATTATTTGAATAAACTTAAAAAATTACTTTAATAAAATATTTTAATAAATACTTTAAAACATTAAAATAAATAGGTCTAAAGAATAAATTAAGGTTTTACAATATTCACTAAATAAGTTTTCAAAAATACTGCCTTTCATAGTTACGCAGTTCCTATTTTCAGGTTGACCACTGTGAATGTGCCAGCATGCCTGCAATATTTGTCAGTAAATATATTATTCAAACATCACAAACTGGCATTGCGAATGTTGTTTTCAATCATGTTATTCGTTCAGCGAGACACACAATTACAAATTCTGTGTGCTGTGTCAGTTCAGATACTAATACATTGATACTAGGACATGTTACAGGCTTACAGTAAAGGATGAATAATTAGCTATGATGAGACATAACTTATGTACTGTAAAAATTACTTTGCAAATTTGCAATATTGCCTTTATTGGTAGGTAGAGTTTCTTGAAATATTGGGACACACTCAGCAAACAAGAAGAAACATTAACACACCCCAATAACAGACTAGCATAATATACTAGATGGAACGAGTCAACGAGGATTTGTAGATATCCCACAAGATCAGTCGGTAAACATTTGGTACCAGTTTCTTCCCCACAATAAGAGTGCAAATCACTAACCTAATTCAATAATAATTTAATCCAATAGTTTAGCAAGTAAGTCAGATGATCCACCATGCACATTGGCGTGATGTGTCAATATGACATTTTGCCAGTTAAAATATACATTGTCATAGATATTCCTGTTCGATTGATATTTTGAGGTGCCAACGTTTGTGTTTATTGGATAATAGAATCTGAAGCACTTAAATGTCATTATAACAATTTTTTTTATTAAAGACAACCACACTTGATAACAAGCCACTGTATATAAGATACAACATGACACAAATATTTAGCAGTACAGCATGTCCTGTTTATTTATAGGATGGAACCATGGCTCTAGCAAGAACGTCCGGCCACGTCCTAGCGAACCTTGACAACATGGCTGTTTTCTGGTCAAGACGCAAGTAATTGGAGCTGCAGAAGACACTACAGCTGTATGTTTACCTGCAGATCCACCACACTGTGGTGGGAAGAATGAGTGAATGGTGAATTACATCTTTGTCAGAACTCTGGCCGCTGCCCACAACGACTGTCCATGTCAGAATTGCAATCCTTGGTTCAGATATGCCCTAGCTAATGAAAGAAGGTCTGCTGGTGTCAAGAGTCAGTTGATTTGTTCATTGACAATCCAACTGCTTATTCACAAATCAACTGATAATTCGCAAGGGCAGCAGTCAACAAGTGCCAAGTGTTATCCTAGATCTTGTTCTCTGCTGAGAGCACAGAAGTTCGATCTTATGGCCGGTATACACTGGTATGACTCTCTGTACCCTTCGACCAAGCCTGTCATGGATCCACCGGGTAAAATTCTCTGTATATGGCCGACTTGGACTCCTGAAATAAAATAAGGCTTAAATAAATATATCAACTATGTATAGTGGCACAGTGGTTTAAAGCTTTGGACTTGGCTTCAGACTCTCAACTACGAGAACGAAACCATGTGCTGCTGTGTCGAACCTTGGGCAAGTCTGTTCACCCGTCATTGCTCCAATTCACTCGGCTGTGTAAACAAGTAACTGGCTATTGACAGTGGTGGATATTTGTAACACGAACCGTCTTGATTCATTAATTACAGCTTGGCTGGATGCTTCCCACAGTCATGAGATGGTGTTTAACTGAATAGGTATGCCAGGGAGTAAAGTGTAAAGCACTTTGGACAATGCCGAGCAGACATGGGGTCAAATACGTTGACATTTATTTAAATACAAATACTCTTGAGGAATCCAAATACATTTAATTACTAAACATCAATTACAGTTACTTAAAACTATTTAAATACTTTCAAATACAAATGTATTTGACCCCATGTCTGAGGATTGGATACTGCACTATATAAGAACTGTGTTGACAGGTGACATATGAAAATGGAGGTAACTCAATCCATTATCATTGTAGAAAATACAATAGAATACATGTTCTGTTTTTATAAAATCACTGGAACTTTTTTCAATTCTCACATAGTGGACAACTGGCCATGCTACTCGAAATGTTCTAGAATGATCCTACATCATTTACTGTTAAACCTAATTTTTTGGGTATATTTCTACTATGGAATAATATGTGGTGTTTTCATTGTATGAAATGTCATTTGTATTATATAAAATGTTTGGTGTTCTGGTTACTCAAATGTTATTTTCATTGTCAATAAATTGTGAGCAACACATTTCACTGTTGTTATAAATACATGAACATAATATTATACTTACATCTTTGTTGGCAGATATATGTGACAGTTGTCTAACATTTGGAAGCACTGTCTGCTCCAAACACAGACTATAAAATCCATGGCCATTTGTAATATATCATGGCACATCTGAAACAGAACCAGATGTATAAATGAGTTTTTCATGAATAAGAAATATTATTAGCACAATATAGAACATCACAGCTACTATTATGGTTACCTTGACACGACAACAAAGTTACATTGCAATTAAGACCACCACAGAATATACATAAATATATCCACATATGTTATAGTTTAGAATATTTGTTCTGCTAGTTGTGTTACTTTTACCCAGTTCAAAATGGTTATTTTTAATAGAGACATATATTCAGCTAAAAACAACTTTATTATTCAGCATGAAGTTGATTTCATAAAGAACATGGGTGGTGATTTTCTTTCTTTATTTAGCCCTCCAGAATTAGGCTCCAAACCCTCGCTTTAAATATACCACGCCTATTAAAAGAACAATCAATATTGACACACATCTGTTTTTTAGTCGCACAGGTCATGCTATGTCAATAATACAAAAAACATGCCACAGTCGCTGCTGTTAATATAATAATGTCCAGTATTTGAAAAAACAACAATTAATCTGCATTTTTTCCACATTTCAATGATTTGTGGGCAATTTGGAAATTGATTCCTGAAAACATGGGCGAAGGACCGAGCCTGTCACTCTGTCAGTCTGTGTCAGGCTGAGATAAATCGGAGAGCCATGACCCCATATGTGATATGATGTGTTTCAAATTGGGTAACTTCAAGTTGTGTATAACATATCCGACACTACACCACTGACTTGGAGAATAATACATGGCATAGCTGTGACTAAGTAGAAACTGCCGAATTCCGGGACCGAATGCGAGGTGGCCATCAGCATATCTGTCAGTGACAGTGTCACTGACCCACCATCGACTCTGGTTGGCGTTGATATTTTAATTACTTAAATTAACATCCAGCCCAGATTTCATAATGAACATTTAGGGCAACATTTCTCATATTAGACACATAAATGCTTACCTTCACCGACATATTTTTGAGTCTTCCTCCTAACAATACAGTTACAGTAACGGGTATCCACAGTAACAGCATACATTCGCCTTTCGAAGTTTCGGCGAGTTTCGACCACTTGTCGATCACTCAATGTCGCCTCGGCTTGTTACTCGCCTCTGCATTTCGGCTTCCGGCGGGTCTTCTTTACCAGGTTTACCAGCGCGTTCAGTTCTATCTTGAAAATGTTGGCCCTTATCGTTGCAATCGAAATTCAGCTATTTCTGAACGAAAATCAGGTCGGTTCGCCTACACGAATCGGATGTACACAGCGCCACCTAGCGATTATTTTTAAATACAGAATTGCCAGACTGCGAGCATTATTGACGTCACACATCAGTCAAAATGGCGCAACTTACAAACTTTGATAGAAAAGGTGTTCAGATTTTTTTTACTAATAAACCATTGACATTAAAAATGTGATTACCGTTCAAAATAGTTTGTTTTTATTTACTCTTTCACGTGCATAGCATGTAACTTTTCGGTTTTGCGTTCCTTTAAGCAAACTACAGATGTTTAAAGTTACAAATTTCATGACATTTTCTGACGGTTTGCTAATATGTGTATTTTTGCTTATAAACCATACACATTTTTTTTTCTTCTATTTTCCCCTGGTCATAATCACTAATTGAAGTGTAACTGTGCTTGTTTCATATATGTAGATGAAATATTAAGAAAACTGCAATTTTATGAAATTTAATTCAAATTAAAAAAAGATTTCTGCCAATTTTCTGACAGATTTAATCTTGCCAATAAATCTTTAGAATTGCTTTCATTTTTTCTTCTGATAATAGTAATTAATTAAAATGCAATGGTGCTGCCTTCAATTACATCGATTAAATATTAATTAAACGGCAATTTTATTTTATTAAAATGTTTTTTTCTGAACATTGTCCTATTTTATTTTGTACCTAAATCACAAGATTTTGTTATACTGATTTTGCTGCATACTATGATGAAGGCCAATACATGCCTATTTTTTTAATTCAATTAATATAATAAACTTATTAAAGTATCATAATTTGTCAACAATATGTTGTACAAATTACATATATTCTCAAAAATAAATACTAATTCATGTAAAACTGTCATCAAGGAATACCCCAGTAACAACATACAAAAGTCACGTATAATATAATTTTATAAACATTAATGATAAATTATCATAAATTTTAATAACACTTTAGTATATTTAATGTATCCTAACCAACACACAAAAGTATGAATAGTATGCTAAAAAATGGGAAATAATACAATAATACCAATAAACAAACTAATATAAATTTGCTATATTAAACATGGCACTAATCAATTAGTTTACACAGCATAAGTAAGCATAAGTACTTGCTAACTATTAATAATAGTATTAATCAAAGACACCCGCTATCGATCACGTCGATATCAGAGTGCTTTGCATACCACAATGCAGCGCGCGCACAGGGGAACAAGGCAAAATGGGTAAATACCACCTATTGATTTTCCATAGGCGGCCATTGTAACGTTTCTTTGATTTCCCGCCAGGTTTTTCGATCAATGTTATTGAAAATTTCAGACACTAAGTAGCGAAAATGACATATGTTTTTCTCCTACAATCCACTCTCTAACCTAACAGCCCTTAATTTTTGCTTCAATTAGCGGCCGATTGCCAATGTTGACACCTCTAGGCCAAATTACACCTGTATGCATACGCACCTTTTCACTGTCTGACAAATTTCATTATTTCGCAGCTGTGATATCACGCTACGCAGAAATATCATTTCCATTCAACCAGTCCTACATTTAGTGTTTCTAGAAATTTACAAAAAGTGCACAATGCAGTTCTTTTAAGCAGGACTACTATAATGGCGTAATGGCGTATGACTCCATTTGTGGCCAAATGGCGAAGGGGCTCCATAAACGGACTTTGTAGCCATTTGCGCTATCAATTAGTAAGCCATCACTGTAATCATATTATCGTCCACACAATTCTTTACACTTCTGCATATGAAGCAAGTTGAAGCAACCAAAATAAATAGTCACAAAACACCAGTAAACATAGGCCATTTTAACTGACTAATTACTACAACTTTTTATCGGCGGATTATCATGATATTTATACGATCACGTTCATTTATCTTTCTTATTTAATTATAACTTCAAAATGGCCGTACTCATTAACATAATCTCGCAAGCAATCTCGACAGAAGGGGCCTGTCAGCGTGATCCAACATGGCCGCAGGCATAAACAATGAAAACCAAATACGACACCGAGAAGAAAAAAAATCATTAACCACTCTCTAGCACCACCAAAAAATCAGCTATCAGCATAGAATCATGGATTTACATTATAACAACATGAAAAAATTATAACGAACAGGTATGTTGCGTAATTATAAACTACGGCGACTAAACCCGGACCCCTGTCTCCCTATGTTGTCAGAAGGGGCGGCAAATCGGTCTGACCTCCCTAACGTATAATAATAATAATAAAAGCTTTATTGCTATATTCAACGTGTAAAAAGTACATGATAAATTGGAATGTGGTCTGGCGTTGACTTATATGGTGCCTAAATATACAATAAAATAGAATACGGCAAACAAATATAAAATATAGATATAAAATATACATTGTACATGACATTGACATGTTCTTTAAATTTAAAATGAAAAAAATATTTTAATATAGTAAATAACTAAATACAACATTAAAATAATAGATTATCTATTTAACAATAATTGTGGTGTAAACTAGTTAATAAATAAATAAATGTATATATATAAAATGTCCTTTAAATTTTTTTATATATATATATATATATATATATATAAATTATCTTCTAAAAATAAATTTAAATTAGTAGACATACATTATAAGAGGACTAAAATATCATTTAAAATTATATTTAATTAAAATTACAATTGAATTACAATTGAATACGTCCAATTTTGTTTAAAAAAAAATATATATATATTTCTACAATTATTAAGTTAAGCTAACATTTCAGGAGAAGAGAAGATTGTTGTTCAGCACCACCGATCCGCAACTGAGAATAGGTACACCCACGCGCGTACGGCTCAGCCACAACAACCTGCGCCAGAAAAACAACAATTCCGCCAGAGTGGCGAAAACAGCCAAGTTTCCAGGGTCTTTATAGCTACGTTCTATATTTCATTCCTGATAAGGCTGCTACGGCACTCGGGTAAAAACTATTTCTAAAGCGATTTGTTTTCGTACGGATGCATCTATAGCGTTTCCCTGACGGTAATAATTCGAACAGATGATGGGTGGGGTGAGTTTGGTCTGAGATAATTTTGCCTGCTCCTTTTTTTGATCTGTCTTTATATATGGCTGTTAGAGAGGGGAGTTCACTACCGACAGTTTTGGAAGCTGTTTTCACCACTCTGTCAAGCCTGCCCCTCTGGCGCTGGCTGATGCTGCCGAACCACACACATATTGAGAATGTAAGAATACTCTCAATAGCAGAACGATAGAACTGAACAAGAATTTCTCTCCTCAGCCCGAACTTCTTTAGTAGGCACAGGAAGAACAGTCTTTGTTGGGCTTTTTTGATGACAGCATCTGTGTTGTTTTCCCAAGCTATGACTAACATGAATAGAAAACTAGTCTGGCTAGTATTAATAATTTGTTTATTGATATACCTACTACTACCACTGTTTACATACTTGAGTTATTGTGTACATATATTACTATGTGATTTAAATATGTTTTTATGCACCCTCGATCCTCAGTGCAAAGTGTGTATCCATAACAATGGATGAACAATTATTTACAATAAAGTTATTATTATATATCTATATAATGACTAACTAATTCAAAGAGTGCTGGTCAAGTTTTGTTGCTATGTCTATGTGGGGTAAATGATTATAGACATAGTGTGGGGTAAGTGAGGCCACAGACATAGTGTGGGGTAAGTGAGGCCATAGACATAGTGTGGGGTAAGTGAGGCCACATACATAGTGTGGGGTAAGTGAGGCCACAGACATAGTGTGGGGTGAGGCCATAGACATAGTGTGGGGTAAGTGAGGCCACATACATAATGTGGGGTAAGTGAGGCCACAGACATAGTGTGGGGTAAGTGAGGCCATAGACATAGTGTTGGGTAAGTGAGGCCACATACATAGTGTGGGGTATGTGAGGCCATAGACATAGTGTGGGGAAAAGTGAGGCCACAAACCTAGTGTGGGCTAAGTGAGGCCATAGACATAGTGTGGGGTAAGTGAGGCCACAAACATAGTGTGGGCTAAGTGAGGCCATAGACATAGTGTGGGGTAAGTGAGGCCACAAACATAGTGTGGGCTAAGTGAGGCCATAGACATAGTGTGGGGTAAGTGAGGCCACAAACATAGTGTGGGGAAAAGTGAGGCCACAAACATAGTGTGAGCTAAGTGAGGCCATATACTTAGTGTGGGGTAAGTGAGGCCACAAACATAGTGTGGGGAAAGTGAGGCCACAAACATAGTGTGAGCTAAGTGAGGCCATAGACATAGTGTGGGGTAAGTGAGGCCACAAACATAGTGTGGGGTAAGTGAGGCCACAGACATAGTGTGGGGTGAGGCCACAGGCAGTGTGGGGGTAAGTGAGGCCACAGACATAGTTTGGGGTGAGGCCATAGATATATAGTGTGGGGTAAGTGAGGCCATCCATGAGTGAGTAAATATTTTAGTATACCCAAGGTTTCTACTAAAACTTCATAATAATTAGGTTAACACATCAACCTAATTGCATACAGGGATTGCTGACAAGTCAGAATAAAAATTATTGTACACGCATAAAATTGCATATAATTATATAAACATTCAGATGCAAAAGCAAAGAAAAAAGTAGATCATGTTATATATATATATGTATACGTGTCTATGTGTGTGCTTGCGTGTGAGTGTGTGTGTGTGTGTGTGTAATTATGCAGAGGATAGCACATGAAAACACAGAAGAACACCTTTTTTCCAATATCATGGTCCTCAAAAATACCTATAATAATATTTTTGAAAATTAATAAAAACAGGCCGATATATAGCCCGGTATGGCTGATAATATTATCGGCCATACCAGGCTATATATGTGTTACAGTGTCATCATTGACATGTGTCACCATCTCATGTGTCGGTATCAGTCACCATCTCGTGTGTCACAGTGTCACCATCTCATGTATCACAGTGTCACCAGTTACGTCCAGCGCTTTAGAGTATCCGTTTTCTTTCAGCTGCCTCGGCCCAATGTCTCTGTCACTTGTCCTCAAGAACATCTACTCTTTCCTGAAAGTGTTGGAGCAGGCATATTGTAAACACGTGACGCAGTGGGACGCCCAGTCACTCGCCAATGCTTGCAGATGGGCCACTTATTGTGAACAAGTAGGTATTTCTTATAGGTCTGATGGACCACTTATTGTGAACAAGTAGGTATTTCTTATAGGTCTGATGGGCCACTTATTGTGAACAAGTAGGTATTTCTTATAGGTCTGATGGGCCACTTATTGTGAACAAGTAGGTATTTCTTATAGGTCTGATGGGCCACTTATTGTGAACAAGTAGGTATTTCTTATAGGTCTGATGGGCCACTTATTGTGAACAAGTAGGTATTTCTTATAGGTCTGGTGGGCCACTTATTGTGAACAAGTAGGTATCTGTTACAGGTCTGATGGGCCACTTATTGTGAACAAGTAGGTATCTGTTACAGGTCTGATGGGTCACTTATTGTGAACAAGTAGGTATCTGTTATACGTCTGATGGGCCACTTATTGTGAACAAGTAGGTATTTCTTATAGGTCTGATGGGCCACTTGTTGTGAACAAGTAGGTATTTCTTATAGGTCTGATGGGCCACTTATTGTGAACAAGTAGGTATTTCTTATAGGTCTGATGGGCCACTTATTGTGAACAAGTAGGTATTTCTTATAGGTCTGGTGGGCCACTTATTGTGAACAAGTAGGTATCTGTTACAGCTCTGATGGGCCACTTATTGTGAACAAGTAGGTATCTGTTACAGGTCTGATGGGCCACTTATTGTGAACAAGTAGGTATCTGTTACAGGTCTGATGGGCCACTTATTGTGAACAAGTAGGTATCTGTTATAGGTCTGATGGGCCACTTATTGTCAACAAGTAGGTATCTGTTACAGGTCTGATGGGCCACTTATTGTCAACAAGTAGGTATCTGTTACAGGTCTGATGGGCCACTTATTGTCAACAAGTAGGTATCTGTTATAGGTCTGGTGGGCCACTTATTGTGAACAAGTAGGTATCTGTTATAGGTCTGATGGGCCACTTATTGTGAACAAGTAGGTATCGGTTATAGGTCTGGTGGGCCACTTATTGTCAACAAGTAGGTATCTGTTACAGGTCTGATGGGCCACTTATTGTGAACAAGTAGGTATCGGTTACAGGTCTGATGGGCCACTTATTGTCAACAAGTAGGTAACTGTTAAAGGTCTGGTGGGCCACTTATTGTCAACAAGTAGGTATCTGTTACAGGTCTGATGGGCCACTTATTGTCAACAAGTAGGTAACTGTTAAAGGTCTGGTGGGCCACTTATTGTCAACAAGTAGGTATCTGTTACAGCTCTGATGGGCCACTTATTGTCAACAAGTAGGTATCTGTTATACGTCTGATGGGCCACTTATTGTGAACTAGTAGGTATCTGTTACAGGTCTGATGGGCCACTTATTGTGAACAAGTAGGTCTCTGTTATAGGTCTGATGGGCCACTTATTGTGAACAAGTAGGTAT
Source organism: Oasisia sp. SBJ-2009 (assembly GCA_964017155.1). Taxonomy (NCBI): domain Eukaryota; kingdom Metazoa; phylum Annelida; class Polychaeta; order Sabellida; family Siboglinidae; genus Oasisia; species Oasisia sp. SBJ-2009. Next base: position 39,361,463 of record OZ024860.1, read on the forward strand.
CTGTTACAGGTCTGGTGGGCCACTTATTGTCAACAAGTAGGTAACTGTTAAAGGTCTGGTGGGCCACTTATTGTCAACAAGTAGGTATCTGTTACAGCTCTGATGGGCCACTTATTGTCAACAAGTAGGTATCGGTTACAGGTCTGATGGGCCACTTATTGTCAACAAGTAGGTATCTGTTACAGCTCTGATGGGCCACTTATTGTCAACAAGTAGGTATCGGTTACAGGTCTGATGGGCCACTTATTGTCAACAAGTAGGTAGGTGTCAGTTTAAAGTCTGATGGGCATCTATGCACAAAATAGAAAATAAAAAAATAAGATAGAAAAATAACAACGAAAGGTTGTCATTTCTGTTTTTTTTTTTTTTGACATGTTGATTGAGTTTATTTGGTGAAAATGATATACATGACAATTAAACATTGTTTAGATGCAAAAGCAACTAAACAAATATTATGCAGGATAATATTATGCAGGATAATCACATTAAAGCACACAAACGTACACTTACTTCCAACGTGGTCCTTATAAAAAATATTAACAATTTAAGAAACAATTTATAGATAAATAAATACAGATAAATCAATACAGATATATAAATAAAAATTATTTTTAAATATAGATAAATAAATGTTTCGTTAAAAGTGAAATTTTTAATTGTTTTGTGGTATAGGATTATCAGATAAAAAGTGTATCTTTATTTAATTTGTTATTTTAAAGTCGGCCTGAGAGCCAAGCATTGTTTCCACCCTATTTTTGCCGGGGAGCGGTGGTCGCGTGGTAGACTGTCAATCGAGGAGACGGTGGTTCAATCCCACCTGCCGCCGTTTCGAAACTTAGGCAGTTTCGTTTACCCCACATTTGCGTGTGTCTTTCGGAAGAGACACTAAAAGCCGGTGGTCCCTTCTATCTGGTGTCTATGCCCGGGGAAGTAAAAGATCCCATACAGGGGGTAACTGTGTAACCTGCAGTGGACTCACTAATTCTAGAGACGAAGAACTCCTGCGTTAGGCCAAGTTTGGGCAGTTTGGAGGAAACCACCTAAGAACTAAGAACATTTTACACGTTTGATGAAATTTCAGATTTATGAGCACGCGAGAGGAAAGCGTTATTGTGCGGAGCTGAACCGTCAGGTGACACTGATGGGGTCATTGACATGGACACTGGGCGACACAAGGGTCAGTCTCGATCTACTGCGCAGTGCCACGAGACATCTCACCCAGGTACTGTAGCTACATCAGGGACTCTTCTTCCATATACTGGACTGGGCCCTTTCCGGGCATTAAAAGTTCAATCGAAGCTTGTGTGCTTGGGGGGGGGCGGTGTGTGCATCTTAAAGCAGTTAACATAAAAACAAAATTTATATTGAAACGTTAATAAAGTTATTCTATGAACCTCTGGTGATGTTTTTAGTTTTTATTAATGTAATGCTCTCAAGACCAGGATAACTGTGTTTATGTTGTCTGCCATATTGTGCTTGATAAGTCCATGACAATGTTTACAAGCTGGAATGTATTGCCTGTAGACATGTTCAAAAATTAGACAAAACCTTCAGTTTCAAAACAAGCTTTATTGGCAAATCTGCCAAAGTGGGCCAACCAAATTGACAGCACTAACCTGATGTGAAGTTCAACATTTTGACAAGGATATATTTGCGTGTATTTTATCATGAATGTATGTGCATTCCAACTGAACTGAAAACTACCCAATAATCTGATGATTCTGGTGTAGGTTATGATTACATTTACAAACAATTTACACTCATATTGTCTTAATAATTTTTCAAAGATACCTAGAATTATCTTTTAGAATATTACAAATGCTGTATTAACAAGATATTAATTGTTTAATATGGTTCTTTTACCACACAGTAAGCTTCACGAGAGAGCTATTTCTGTGCAGAGTAGGCCTGAGAGCCTAGACACCTGACTCACTGGGGTGGTAGGTAATATCAGAGTCGTGACACATTCAACAGTGCAAGGTGACTGAAGGTGCATGTTGTTGGTGAATATATTGTTCATGGTTCCAAGAATGGTTTATTGTAGTATAATTAACTTAATTTGGAGCTTAGTGTCGAAAATGAGTACGACGTTTCGATCCGTCAGCTACGGACCTTGTTCACGTACTGGTGTCACGTGTGTTGCCTCAGATTTCGGCCGGATATTTTGATTGTGGATGGCAGGCAGATGGTATCCCTGATCTCTAGAGGCTCTCTGTCTGATGTATATGGCCTCCTTCACTTTTCTCTTGTGCCAGTTGGATTCACGGGTCAGTATTTTTGTGTTCTTCATGGATACTGAGTGTCCTGTGGCCCGGCAATGATCTTCTATTCCTGTTGGTTTATCCAGGTTTGTGTGTTCTTTGAATCTCTGCCAGTACGTGAACAAGGTCCGTAGCTGACGGATCGAAACGTCGTACTCATCTTCGACATTAATCTCCAAAGTAAGTTAATTATACTACAATAAAGTGCATGTTGTTGTTACAGGCTCTCATCCAGAATCCCTTTCTCAGCGATGAACTCTTCGAGTCACTCATTCAACTCACAACAACAGAATTGTTGCTGCAGGTTGGTGCCACAGCACGCATGCATGCATGTACACGTGCAAGCTCACATCTATGCTACAGACCAGCTACAACATGCACACATGTCTGCAGCCACAAGCACAACATATGTAGTCAAACGTCAGTCCAACAGTTCACCTGTAAAATGTATGCATGCACACATTTTGACATCAGAGGTGCATAGTATACGTAGTGACTACATACCACACACAGATGGATACAATGCGCACACTCACCTGACATAAGTATTACAGCATATGAACCAGCTACAACATGCATGCGTGTATGAATGCAGCTTGTAATGTCAATGCTATACACCAACAACAATACACATGCATGCTGTCTCACAGTATATGTAATAACTTCATGTCTACTCGTTATCAAAGCATATTTCTTCATTACTCATCATGATTTATTATTAAGTATTTATTTACTTATGTTGTTTTGTTTCTCATGTTCTGTATTTTAAAATAAATCGGTCGGTCGGTCGGTCGGTCGGTCGGTCGGTCGGTCGGTCGGTCGGTCGGTCGGTCGGTCGGTCGGTCGGTCGGTCGGTCGGTCGGTCGGTCGGTCGGTCGGTCGGTAGACCAATAACTACACAGGCCACTAATACCATGCACACATGCATGCATGCACATGTTTAAAACTGTCACTGTTCCAGGACTGTTGGGAGATAGGCAGATCCAAGGCGGGCCTGCAGGTCGCAGCGGCTGTTAAGAAGCAAGTGCTGCCATCTAGTGAGAGTGAGACAAATGAAAGGAATGACGTGATCCGCAGTGAAGCGTTTGTTGTGGTTCACTACATTGACAGAGTTCTCGTGGGCGGAGACCTCCACCCAGACAGGTGAGACACCTACTGGCAACTTATGGTACTAGTTTCTGTGTAGTGTCCTCCTAATATTAGTTTAATTAAAAACGTGTGTTTTGTATTAATGTAATAAAACATGACATGACATGACACTGCAAGAGACAGAGCATCACTAACATTGACGTTTATCATCACACATGACACTCACATTGACATGTGTCATGACACATGACATTCACATTGACATGTGTCATCACGCATATAACACAAAGACACGTCATCACACACAGGACACTCACAGACACATCGTCACGTGTGACGTTCACAGAAATGCATGACACTGAGACACATGACACTACCAGACACACAGCATCACATGTGACATCCACAGAGACCCATGTGACATGGGAGACACGTCATCACACATGGCACTACCAGAGACACACATGATGACTTATGACACGGAAACATGTCATCGCACATGACACTTCTAAAGATATACATGACACTCACACAGACATGTCATTACATGACCCCCAGAGACACGTGACACTTGCATAGTCCAGAGGTGGAAATTATAAATTTAGGGACTAGTGGCAGTAATACATATATTACTCAGCCCTGTGAAAAAAATCACTAATGGTGAATATCGCCGAATTGTGAACTTTTATCCAAATCTGCCTGTAGCCCTGCAGTGTTCATTACACATAAAAGTGCTGTAAACAAATTATAATTTCATAACTGATGGCGCCATTAGTTTAGTCAAACAAGTGAAAACTAGCTACTTGTCGGGGGGACTAGGAATAGCCAGAGGTCACTCATCCTCTGGCACTTGGGGCAAGGGGGCTAGCATTGATTTAAGTCCCTGTGTGTCATCACATGTGACACTCACATTGACCACGTCATCACACCCAGCACAAACACACATCATCACACCCAACACAAACACACGTCATCACACCCAACATCAACACACGTCATCACATCCATCACATCCAACACAAACACACGTCATCACACCCAGCACAAACACACGGCATCATACCCAACATCAACACACGTCATCACACCCAACACAAACACACGTCATCACACCCAGCACAAACACACGTCATCACACCCAACATCAACACACGTCATCACACCCAACACAAACACACGTCATCACACCCAACACAAACACACGTCATCACACCCAACACAAACACACGTCATCACACCCAACATCAACACACGTCATCACACCCAACACAAACATATGCTATCGCACATAATAATAATAATAATGTTTTTCTATAACGCTAATTCCCGCATGGCAGATCAATGCACTGTACAAGACATAATAAATGTATTAATAAATATAAATTATATAAATTAGTATAAATAAAAAAAAAATATTTAAACAGTTTTAAGATGCATACTAGTAAACCTTTGTATGTAAATTATATAAATCAATTTAAAATAAATTAAACACTGTTTTAAAGATTTGTAGTACTAAGCCTCTGTCAATTATATAAATTAATATAAAATTAAGACATTGACTAAATCTGTGTATGTAAATTATCTATACATTAATCTAAAACATAAACACTGATTAAAACGTGAATAACACTAAAAAGAAATTCTAAAGCAGTGAATTAATTAAAGTGTCTAATAAAAAGATGTCTCTTTCTAAACATAGATAATGTTCCACGTGATACGTAGACAGTATTAATTTAGACACACATACACAGACATTATCAGACGACTTGGCGATACACATCATCGCCTGTATACAGTTGCTTTTAGGACTACCAACAGTATACCATTGTTGTTGACGACTGACTGAGTGGATCTCGTATGCAGTGAGTGTTTCCTGTTGTAGGTGTGTAGATGTCCTCAGGAACAAGTTGAACTCACTCACCCTCCAGTCACATGGGATGGTGAGTACATGTGACTATCACGGATAGCTGCATTGATACTATCAGGGATAGTTGCATTGATACTATAGCACTGACAGTCATTGCAATTGCGATGCTATCTGGATTGTCTCACGGCTATTATGACTGAAGTGTTTGGCAAACTGTTATTACTATCGATAATTCACTGTAGTATGTAGTATTGCATGGCCACATTGACTATTATGTTAGTTCTATGTCATGTTAATCCATTATGGTATCATGTCACTCCACTGTGACTCCAGCCACTGCAGCTAGGGGGGTGATAAGTATCACTCCACCCCACTGTGACTCCAGCCACTGCAGCTGGGGGTGATAAGTATCACTCCACCCCACTGTGACTCAAGCCACTGCAGCTAGGGGGTGATGAGTATCACTCCACCCCACTGTGACTCCAGCCACTGCAGCTAGGGGGTGATGAGTATCACTCCACCCCACTGTGACTCCAGACACTGTAGCTAGGGGGTGATGAGTATCACTCCACCCCACTGTGACTCCAGCCACTGCAGCTAGGGGGGTGATGAGTATCACTCCACGCCACTGTGACTCCAGCCACTACAGCTAGGGGGTGATGAGTATCACTCCACCCCACTGTGACTCCAGCCACTGCAGCTAGGGGGTGATGAGTATCACTCCACCCCACTGTGACTCCAGCCACTGCAGCTAGGGGGTGATGAGTATCACTCCACCCCACTGTGACTCCAGCCACTGCAGCTAGGGGGTGATGAGTATCACTCCACGCCACTGTGACTCCAGCCACTGCAGCTAGGGGGTGATGATAGATAGATAAAGTTTATTTCAGACAAGACGTCCATATATATACATAAAATACAATTAAATACAATTAAAAAAATATGAAAGTACAATACATATAATACAATCAAAGCAATGATGTGATCAACGTAAAAATACAAGTGTAAAGTTAAAAAAATATGTCTAAATCTATGAAGAAATTAATTAAATAAGTTGTAAAAATAAATATATAAAAATTGATTAAAAAATAAATACAATACTAATGTCATGTGTACAATAACGACCTCCAGTATGAGTACATACGGCTCTTAAAATGAATATCGGTATGGAGGTAATTAATAAAAAGAATATTATCTGACTGATGAAGACGACATAAAAGACTGAATATGGATGAACGAATGCGTTCATTGAAAGATTTAATGTAGTTGGTGGCAAACATAAAACTTGCACTACATCTTGAGGGTAAGTTGAGTAAAATTCTGAGGCTATTATTGTATGCGACGATAATGCTTTTGAGGCTATATTTTTTTAATTTGCACCAAAGACTAGAAGTATACATAGGAGCACAGTATGCTTGAAATAAAATAATTTTTGTGGAAATATTACAAAGAATTTTTTTTTCAGCTAATACATTGGCTTGAACATAAAGGCATCTTTTTTGTCTGGCAATGTTGTCATCGTCAGTTAGGTTATTGTTGATTATATGTGAGGCATTCCCACAAAATCAGTCACATGTCATCAGAAAGCAAATTTAAGATATTTATACCATGCGAAAGCCAAAATAATTGCCTTTCATTTAATGTATGATAAATTATGATGTCTGAAAAATTGGCAAAGATATGTTAGTTTGAACATCATTTTGTTGAAAAAGTGAAAACCGATAAAAATGGGTACTTTTATGTTGGCTAGAGTACTCAAATTTGGACTGTGTTATGTATACATAGTCTGCTGTTTGTGTATAAGTGTTCAAGTTATTACTTTGGCGAATTCAGTCATTGTTGAGTTCTCAGTCTCAACAACAATCACTGCCAGGTGGGTCTCTGCTAGGTCAGGTGCCGTTGTTGCGTCAATGACCCGCGAATTGCAATCGTCCTCGCTCTCTTCTTCTATTATTTCGGATTCCGACAAATTATTGTCATCACTTAATTCATTTTGCAACAAATAATCGTTTAGGAAACGATCTAAGGCTAAACCCACGCTGTCATCAGTGAATGACAGCTCCCTGAGCTCGAAACGATGCCCAATATTTTGATTCAACAGCCGAGCCAACTCAAGTTCGTTGAGCCAACTAAAGTTCATTGGTATAACCGGTTGTCAACGATATACTTATTCAATAACAATCCACATAAAAGCGTGCACTCTTAAAATACTGCTATAAAATATCAAATCAATGGCAATTCCACCACGTAAACAATCCAAACAAACCAATTTTTGCAGATGACAAATGGAACGGAAATGGATATCGTCCAATAACCAACGCGTATCGGGTCACGTGGTAGCAACATGCCGCTTTGAATACAACCTTTAGGTGATTTTGTTTGGTTGGTTTTGCATTTTACCACGAAACCTGTTTTCTATTCGGAGAGCTGATATTCTTAGCTTTCTGACGATGTACGGAATATGGCGATCGACCGAAGGAGAATTCAGATATGGTTACTTGAAAAAGTCAAATGTCATGCCTTCGTTTTTGTGCATTCTCCTAACACGAAATTAAGTCCTGTATTTAAAGTGTCATTTATTGATATTTACAATTAACATTTTGATAAAAGGTTCGGTGCTGTGAAAGATGAACTATTTTTAGTGTAGATAGTATCAAAATCTCAAAATCGTCCATATCAACCCGCATTTATTAATTGGCTCGTGCAGCATAATTGGAATCTGCGACATCCGACTGATTTAGTCAGAATGCCTCACATATTGATATGCCTCACATATATTTACATTTCGTAGTATAAGGTAATGGATGGTTATCGAGATGGATATAATGAACATTTTTCCTGTCCTGGGGTTTGTTGTCAATAACCATACAAAAGGACTTCTTGGCATTATAAGTAATATTGAACAATTCGCCATACTTGGCACAACAATCAGTAAGTTTTCTCAAACCAGCAACGCTGGGAGAAAAAATACAGAGGTCATCAGCGATTCAGCATACACCAAGTGGTTGATTAAGGTGCCAGCATAAAGACAACCAATATGTAATTTGTTTAGATTAACACTTAAGTCGTCCATGTACACATTGAAAAGATGGGGGGAAAGGATTTCACCCTGTTTAACACCATTGGAAACAGTAAAAAAGCTAGAAAATCCCTGACACCATCTGATGGTAAATTGTTGGATACCGTACCAGTGGTATAGAATGCGTACAATAAAAGCTGGACAGCCGCGATCAATTAATTTAACAAATAGCTAGCTGTGGTTAACTTTGTCGAAGGCTTTGGAGGCATCCAACATAGTAACATACATAGAAGACCCATTAGCAATAGTTTCGAAAACGTTCTTTTAACAGAAATATGAGCATCTCAGTAGAGTGATGCTTTTTAAATCCAAATTGATTGTCACATGTAATGAGAAATGGGGTAGCCCTGGATAATATTAATGATTCAAATAGTTTGCTAGCAACTGTGGCAAGGGCAATGGGCCTATAGTTATTATTGTCTGACAAATCACCAGATTTATTTTTAATGATAGGAGCTATGATTGTTGTCATCATAGTATCAGGTAAAAAACCATGTATTAACAGACTACTATAAAACAAAGACATAAGAATATGTAGTTTTTTGTTAGCATACTTAAAATGTTCACTACTGATATGGTCGTAGCCGGAGGCTTTACCAACAGGCATAGCAATTATTAATTCTTGTAGTTCTTTAACTTTAACAACCATATTGTCGCTAAGTTGAATATTGCTACAATACATGTCAATCTTATGAATGTGAACAGTAGACTCGGGTACAGAGTTAAGCAGTGATTGGTAACGATGAAGCCACATATTTCTGACGTTTTCAGCGCCACAGGCACCTCCAACATTACTGGGGTTAGGTAACCTGGCATTGTTTGCTTGTTTGATGCCCTTCCAAAAGTTTTTAAAATCATGACTGCTCAGATTGGAAGCAAGTCGCTCGGCTTTAAGAGATTCAGCATTTTTTTCGCAATGTCTTTTGTTGCGTTTAAACTGGGCACGTTTAATTTTCATTAAGTCATACAAAGAACCATGTCTCGGACTCCCAGCAGACCGCCAGATGAGAACAGTTTCTCTGGCAGCTTGATGAGAGTCCCTGACCAGGTCGTTCCAACCAGGAACATTGAATTTTCGGGATGTGTTATACGTTTTAGTAGGAATGACATCGGAAGCATCCATAAGAGAATTTAAGATATCATTATAAAATTTGCACAAGAGCAGCTGATGGGCTACATCATGGCAGTTAGGATTGGTACAACTTAGAGCAGCATGTGGTACGTCAATGCCGGATAAAAGAGAACCAGATTTGGCGTAATAGTTGAGGAGGTCATGGGAGGAAGCACAATCCCACATGGGACTGGGCTTACAAGTTTGTTTCGTAGTGGATGCTTCAGAAGTGGGTAGTAATTTGATAGAAATGGTAAACGATAGAGGAAAATTATCCAAAGAGACACAGTCATAATTAATTACCATATCAGAGACAGATGAGTGACTGGAGTGGGTGCAAAGCACATGATCCAGCTAGCTCCTAGAGCCATGGGCATCACTCACATATGTAAAAGAATCGGGGGGAAGATACTTAATGTCACTTGGAATAAAGTGACATTCACTAATAAAAGAATTTAGAAATGGTGAAAATAAGCTGGTCTTGGTTAAATCAGCATTAAAGTCTCCAACAACAAAAAATATTACTTGAATCACATGAATCAGATATGGCTTGGATCTTGCCTAAAATAGCTTGATATTCATCAACATTATCATCGCTCTGATATGGTAGATAAACATTAAGAACAAGAATTGTGGCATTAGAAGTAGTGATTTTGAGACCAAGAAGTCTTTTCTCATTGTTGTAAACCAAAATTTCGATGGATGGGTCAAGTGATCTTCGCCATAAAAAACAAAGACCACCGTGAGGACGACCACTGAAGCCATCACCATAATCGATGGAGCTAATGCCCCTAGCACTGAAGTCAGAGTGCAAAGAATTAATATATGAAAGGCTCTGTTTGGGAAGCCAATGTTCTTGCACAGCACATGATGAGTATGACTCCAGCCACTGCAGTTAGGGGGTGATGAGTATCACTCCACCCCACTGTGACTCCAGCCACTGCAGTTAGGGGGTGATGAGTATCACTCCACCCCACTGTGACTCCAGCCACTGCAGCTGGGGGGTGACGAGTATCACTCCACCCCACTGTGACTCCAGACATCGCAGCTAGGGGGGTGATGAGTATCACTCCACCCCACTGTGACTCCAGACATCGCAGCTAGGGGGTGATGAGTATCACTCCACCCCACTGTGACTCCAGCCACTGCAGCTAGGGGGGATGAGTATCACTCCACCCCACTGTGACTCCAGCCACTGCAGCTAGGGGGTGATGAGTATCACTCCACCCCACTGTGACTCCAGCCACTGTAGCTAGGGGGTGATGAGTATCACTCCACCCCACTGTGACTCCAGCCACTGCAGCTAGGGGGTGATGAGTATCACTCCACCCCACTGTGACTCCAGCCACTGTAGCTGGGGGGTTATATGAGTATCACTCCACCCCACTGTGACTCCAGACACTGTAGCTAGGGGGTGATGAGTATCACTCCACCCCACTGTGACTCCAGCCACTGCAGCTGGGGGGTGATGAGTATCACTCCACCCCACTGTGACTCCAGCCACTGTAGCTAGGGGGTGATGAGTATCACTCCACCCCACTGTGACTCCAGCCACTGTAGCTAGGGGGGTGACGAGTATCTCTCCACCCCACTGTGACTCCAGCCACTGCAGCTAGGGGGGACGAGTATCACTCCACCCCACTGTGACTCCAGCCACTGCAGCTAGGGGGTAAATGTCAAGTCACCTGTAAATGGTCATCTTGCTTGCAGAGGGTCATTGTGACCGCCCTCGCCCTGGCCTCACAGACTGACCCGTGTCCACTGAAGGCTCCCACTGAGACACAAGACGTCCTGCTCCAACACCTGCTCCACCTGCCCACGCACCAACTCAGGTAATCCAGCCTTGCTCCACACATGCACTAACTCTCCTTTTTACACGACGTAATGTCTTGTGGACATAGACACATTGTCATACAGTTGAACCATAGTGAACTGATGCATGCTGGGAGATGTGGACGATGCAGTGAATTAACTGATGCGTGTTGGGAGAAGGGGCGATGCCATGAATGAACTGATGCATGCTGGGAGATTTGGAACATGCAAAGAACCAATTATATGAAATATTTGCTGTAATGAACTGAAGTGTATTGGAACATGCTGAAGCTGTAACGGCCTGATCCATGCTGGGATATGTTGAAGTTGTCATGGACTGTTGCATGCTGGGATATGTCGAAGTTGTCATGGACTGTTGCATGCTGGGATATGTCGAAGCTGTCGTGGACTGTTGCATGCAGGGAGATGTGGAAGTTGCCACCGGATGTGTTGTGTGAAGTCTGCGCTGGCCATGTGAACATTTATGCGCTCTACATAAGACACCTGGTGGAACTAGCCGACACTATCCCAAGTCACATGTCGTATCCACCTGCGGCCCATGAATACATGAGGTAAGTCCTTACTCCCCTACCAAGTGAAGAAGTTAATAAATGTAAAATGATTCAGGTTGAGTTTTAGTATATTTTAACAGACAAGTGAAGAAATAAAGTGTGTGTAAGCTATGTTGTGTGTGTGCGTGCGTGCGTGCGTGCGTGCGTGCGTGCGTGCGTGCGTGCGTGCGTGCGTGCGTGCGTGCGTGCGTGCGTGCGTGCGTGCGTGCATGAAGGTTAAGTTCAAACCAATCAAGACACTGTGGCACAGAACAGTTTAAAGGTGAAAATTCATTGAAATGGCACAAGTACAATTCATAACCATTGAAATGTTTGAATTCAAAAATATTTTATCAGAAATACAGACAGCATTGAAGACAAAATTTATTTATGTAATAAAAGTAAATTAAGACGTTCTTCCATTGAACACCACTAAACATGCCATGTATGATATTATGATTTCCCAAAGGACGGGCAGAACTCCACAAAATGGAATTCGCAGAAAATCACTGTACTAGTGATCATGACAGTGTATTGTAGATGTAACATCTAATAATGCTCTGACAGTGTATGTTGTAGATGTGACATCAAATGACACTGACAGTGTTTTTGTGGGAATGACGTCTAGTGATGCTGACAGCATGTTTCAAATGTAGTGTCTTGTGATGCTGACAGTGTAGGTTTCAGATGTGATGTCTTGTGATGCTGACAGTGTGTTTCAGATGTAATGTCTTGTGATGCTGACAGTGTATGTTTCAGATGTAATGTATTGTGATGTTGACAGTGTATATTTCAGATGTAATGTCTTGTGATGCTGACAGTGTATGTTTCAGATGTAATGTCTTGTGATGCTGACAGTGTATGTTTCAGATGTAATGTCTTGTGATGCTGACAGTGTATGTTTCAGATGTAATGTCTTGTGATGCTGACAGTGTATGTTTCAGATGTAATGTCTTGTGATGCTGACAGTGTATGTTTCAGATGTAATGTCTTGTGATGCTGACAGTGTATGTTTCAGATGTGATGTCTTGTGATGCTGACAGTGTATGTTTCAGATGTGATGTCTTGTGATGCTGACAGTGTATGTTTCAGATGTGATGTCTTGTGATGCTGACAGTGTATGTTTCAGATGTGATGTCTTGTGATGCTGACAGTGTATGTTTCAGATGTGATGTCTTGTGATGCTGACAGTGTATGTTTCAGATGTGATGTCTTGTGATGCTGACAGTGTATGTTTCAGATGTGATGTCTTGTGATGCTGACAGTGTATGTTTCAGATGTGATGTATTGTGATGCTGACAGTGTATGTTTCAGATGTGATGTCTTGTGATGCTGACAGTGTATGTTTCAGATGTGATGTATTGTGATGCTGACAGTGTATGTTTCAGATGTGATGTCTTGTGATGCTGACAGTGTATGTTTCAGATGTGATGTCTTGTGATGCTGACAGTGTATGTTTCAGATGTGATGTCTTGTGATGCTGACAGTGTATGTTTCAGATGTGATGTCTTGTGATGCTGACAGTGTATGTTTCAGATGTGATGTCTTGTGATGCTGACAGTGTATGTTTCAGATGTGATGTCTTGTGATGCTGACAGTGTACGTTTCAGATGTGATGTCTTGTGATGCTGACAGTGTACGTTTCAGATGTGATGTCTTGTGATGCTGACAGTGTATGTTTCAGATGTGATGTCTTGTGATGCTGACAGTGTATGTTTCAGATGTGATGTCTTGTGATGCTGACAGTGTATGTTTCAGATGTAATGTCTTGTGATGCTGACAGTGTATGTTTCAGATGTAATGTCTTGTGATGCTGACAGTGTATGTTTCAGATGTAATGTCTTGTGATGCTGACAGTGTATGTTTCAGATGCTATCCAGGAGCATGCACAGACTCAACGTCAGACACTTACATGGCCTTAAAGACATGTCTGACATCACTGCTGCTGCATGCTGGGAAGCATGTTGCCATGGCAACGACAAAGACGATGCAGAGCTTGGTGCAGGGTTCAAACGGAACAGTCTGGGAACATTTATTGAAAGACACGGCAGACTACAGGTTACCTATGTAGTGTCATTAAGTGACACAGGAAGGACACGACAGACTGAAGGTTGTCTGTGTGGTGTCATCAAGTGACACAGGAATGACACAACAGACTGAAGGTTGTCTGTGTGGTGTCATTAAGTGACACAGGAATGACACACCAGACTGAAGGTTGTCTGTGTGTTGTCATTAAGTGACACATGAATGACACAATAGACTGCAGGTTGCCTGTGTGGTGTCATTAAGTGACACAGGAATGACACAACAGACTGCAGGTTACCTGTGTGGTGTCATTAAGTGACACAGGAATGACACAACAGACTGCAGGTTGCCTGTGTGGTGTCATTAAGTGACACAGGAATGACACAACAGAGTGCAGGTTGTCTGTGTGGTGTCATTAAGTGACACACAGGAATGACACAACGGACTGCAGGTTGTCTGTGTGGTGTCATTAAGTGACACAGGAATGACACAACAGAGTGCAGATTACCTGTGTGGTGTCATTAAGTGACACACCGGAATGACACAACAGACTACAGGTTGTCTGTGTGGTGTCATTAAGTGACACAGGAATGACACAACAGAGTGCAGATTACCTGGGTGGTGTCATCAAGTGATATATGAATCATTGGAGTGTTTTTTGTCAAAGAGGTGTTACTTATGGTAGATGCCATATACTGTATTAACTGTGTCAAAGAGATGGGTGTGAAACTGTGTCTATTGTGTAGCCAATTATGCTACACGTGCCATAAATTGCAAACGAAATGTACCTGTGTAAATTTTGTTTGTTTTCATTCATAAATAACCATCTGGCACTCTTCCTAAAAAACAGTTAACATATGATAGTACAATGGCATTAAGCTATATATATATATATATATATATATATATAGATATATTTATATGTAGAGGGAGGTACAGTAGTCCCTCTCTTTAGCGGACACTCCTGTATCCAAGCAAAAGTGTCCCTACATTGCAGGTGTCCCCTCATCAGAGGGACAGAATTCTTGAGTCGCTGTTTTTGGCTTTAGACGCCAATTTTGCGGTGTGTGCACACAATTTATGACTTATGACAGAGAAGTTTTAAACCATAAATGTGAATAATGTTACAAAAAAGGAAAAAGACATTAACAAAAAAAATCCATGTTAATCTCATATAAAAATGTATGTTCCAGTTTGTTGTTTTAAAAAGAAGACATGGTTATAGATCACTAAATAATGTTCAGTAATTTACTTGAGTTCTAGATATAACATTAGCATATTTTTTTTTTCAACTTCTGATAACTATCATACGTTGCAAAGAATATCTTGCATGAAAAGCAGCAGCATCTATATGATATTTTATTACACAACTAACATAATCTTTACATGTAAAACTTGAACACAGCATTTATTTTTTATGAGCCAAACTAAGCCATGGTGACAGAGGTATGATGGGAGATATTTAAATCAGCATGCGTTTATCTGTTGATAATAACAAGAACATGTTTTTCATTTACATGTCTAATATACTCAAATAATAATGCTTAGCCAAAAAGTACATACATTAAAAAACATACAGATGTAGTGTAGATGCGTGGATGGACATTATTTGGATAGATGTGAATGGATTGCACTTCGTTCTACAAGATTGGAACGTATGCGATGGGCGATAATAGGGTATCGAAGCTGTTCGCGGGAGCTCCAATAAAGCTTATAAACAATGTTAACGACAGGCAAGGGAAGGGGTATGCATTGCACCTAGGGTAGGTATTTATTAGACTGCTTTCAATGCTCAGTCATCTAAGTAAGAAGTGATTTAAATAACTCCAATTCAGGGCATTGTTTAGTTTGTTGTCGGCGCTGCCAGCGCCAGTGTCTGTGAGCATTAGCTCAGCCTGCAGACTCGATTGCAATTAGTTAACAGGCTTTCCCATTGTCCGGTGACACAGAAAAACACACAAGACAATAGCCAGCCATAAATAAAACCAGTTATCCACTCCCAGTTGGGTAAATTAGACAGAATTTGTTTGTTGTTGGTTCATTGAAAATGGGAAGATTTGATGCTCTGTCCGCCGGGTGTCCGCCGCCATTTTGTAAATAAAATATTTCGACCGATTTGTTGTTAATTAGTGCTTGATGTCCGCCTTAGCAGGGAATGAAAACCAAAATATCTTGTCCGCTGTCCGCGTCCAGCAGGTGTCCACTCATCAGAGGGACATTAACATGGTAGAGTAGTCCGTACATTGAGATAGTGTCCCGACATAGCAGGTGTCCACTCATCAGAGGGTCCGTTGAACGGAGGTACTGCTGTACAGAGGTTTGCACATGTGGTATGCAGTCGGCTCAGGTTCGGTACCAGTGCAAATACGTTACATTTGGTATGAAAACCTGGTCTCAACATTGAGGGCCTGTCCGTCGTGACTTGGAGATCACATTAATGTCGGTTGTCTCAACTTCAAGCATAAAAGAACCAACTATGATGACAAGCGCCTGGCAGAGACCATCCTTAGTGCCAGCATAAAACTGTCGTCTTGACGATAATGTTCAGAAAAAGGATGACTAGTTGAATGAGACCTTATAAAATGATAACACAAACCAAACCACAATATATCTACATAGATAATGGGAAGAATCATTCAGTATATAATCCTGTGATCACTCATGGACAGTGACTAGAACATAGCCTATGCGGAAACAACTAGAACTAGGTGATTTCAATCTAATTCACAGTGTGATGGTCAGCCTGCTCATCCTCTTATTGTTGTCACCCTCCCTTCATCTCCGTTATCTTTCATCCACTCAATCAGATACGGAGACGATGTTATGGATTGGATGGTATGTAACTATGTTCAGTGCACCATGTCCATGGCAGGATACATTGTTTGTGTCCTTGAAATAAAGTTTGTTAACATTGTATTTTGTTTTACAAGTATAAATATCTGTTTAGAGTTTGTATGCATGGTTGTGAATATAATCCGCACAATATTTAACAACAAAAGTCTTGCAAATAAGATACTGTTATGTACCAGACAATGTAATGTTCACAGTTTACCCTGCTTTAGCATAGGCATAGCCATAGCCTGCATAGCCATAGGCGAGGCTGTGTCAGTGATGTTCCTATGACCATGACTATGCTACATGGAAGCCAGTGTAAATAGTAATATTTACATATTTTTAATGTAGGAGGATTTCAGGGTCTTTACACAATTTATAACATCTCCGGGTGTTACCGCCATACGCACCCCTTGATTGAATGGGGTTAGGTGCACAACTTAACATCCCTTCCACGACCACGTCCACGGCGTCTACGACTACGCTCGCCAAAGGCAAAGGGCAAAGGAAAGCTCTAGGGCTAGGCCTACAACTCCAAACTGCATCAACAATTCTTTTTTGAAGGGCTGGGAATTTCACAACAAATCCAAGACACTTCCGCGCGGAGGGTGAACTGTAGACATGTGTATTGAGTCAGGACAAGTTTGGTAAGCAAGAACGAAATATTTATCGCATTGGCGGCCCGTTGCGACGGGTAGCAGAAAGACCGCACAACTTCTCCCTTTTCGCGGTAATCAGTGTGCGCGTTCGTTGTCGTGCAAATTATGATATCACGTTGCGTAAGGC
Organism: Oasisia sp. SBJ-2009; assembly: GCA_964017155.1. Lineage (NCBI taxonomy): Eukaryota > Metazoa > Annelida > Polychaeta > Sabellida > Siboglinidae > Oasisia > Oasisia sp. SBJ-2009. The sequence goes on from OZ024860.1 coordinate 39,378,876, forward strand.
TGCAATAAACCAATATTTCTCACTATAAAAGGGCGTTTTTACTTTTTTAAACTACGACGACCTTAGCAATCGCCGAGAACCTGTATGATTATGTCACTTCGTTTGCGTATAAAATGCTCGGCGCGTGTGCAACGCGCGTGCGTTGGCGAGTTAACGCGTGACGTAGTCGTTTGGACGCAGCTTTCAAACGTTCAACGCTCTCGGTGGGCGCCATACGTTACACAGGACGGTACGTCTGTGTCTGTAGTAACTCTTCCAAAGACACGCTATCGCTAGCGAGAACAGAATTATGCAGCACCTACAACAGATGCAAGGCCAGCTGATGGTGGGTGTACAGCACCAGCAGCCAAGAATCGTCAACGGCAGGCCTGTCGGTCGAAAACCGTTCAACGCCCATTTTGACAGGACGAAAACTTTCCCCGAAAAACTGTGGGCGGCTGTTAACGATAAACAATCGGATATAATTTCATGGTCGAAAGACGGAAAATCGATTATCGTAGAGGACAAGCTATTCGTCGGTGAAGTGATGAGGTTTCACCCGGGGCTTGTCCAGATCGCGTCATTCACCAACTTCCGCCGCCAGCTACGCGAGTATGGCTTCGACTGGTACATTAACAATAAGTGTGAGTTCGAGTTTTCGCATCCGTGTTTCACGCGGGGTCGACCGGAGCTGCTCCGGGAGCTGCAGTCCCGGCGTAAGTGTCAAGCCGCGGGTATGGTGCCGAAATGCGACGGTACTCGTGGGGTGCGTCGTAACGCGGCCCTTAACTTCCGCGACAGTTTCCGTGGCGCCAAGAAATCACACTCGGACAACTCCGTCAACAAGGCGACGCAAGTTCCCGTGTTCTTCAGTCCGTTCGCTCAGCCCACTGCGCCCGCAATGGTTCCACTGGCCTTGTGGCAGCAGGCGAACTTGCAGACGACGCGAACCATCGGTGCCGGTGCCGGTGGCGGCGACGCGAGCTTTAACATGCCGTCAAGTACGCAGAACACTGGGATGTTCAACGGCATGACCGACGACACTCCCGTGAAGCCTACAGATCGCAGCATGTCGGTCACGGGTCATGGGGTAGGGCACGCCGATGGCGACCACCAGCTAGTGAAGGCAGACAGTTCACTGTGTCACCAGGCACCAGCGCGTCCACAACAGTACTGCCAACTGGGACAGTACCCGTGCAACATGAGCACCCCCGTGTGGTTCCCAAGCACCATGGGCCCAGTGGGGATGTACAACCCGAACTGTTGGTATGCTGGTGGTCCTCCGCCCCCGCCATCTTGTTATGGCCCTCACGTCCGACCTGCCTCTGTCGCTTACGCCGGTGCCATGATCCCACCTCAAGATGCCGTCACTTCCATGCAGACTGGCGAGCCCCACCCTGGGCTACGTGCCCCGATTGAACAGTCGAGTGAAGGGGGTGAAACTACCCACGCTAACCTGGTGAATGTTCCTCCTGAGAAATTCCACTACAACGGTCCGCTGTCAGCCCGACATACGCCTTCCGCTGTCTTGCAGTCGCCTACCATGGACACAGACGGCGCAGCAGTCAAACTATGGCAAAAGAACACTGAAGACAGTCCTAAAGAGACAAAAGGGAAAAGTTACTTCAACATGGAATCAAATAACATCTGCAGCATGGCCAGCAGTCCATGAAAACGGAAACACTGGATGTATGTCACGTGCCGTTTTGACTTGCAGCTCTCGAATGCATTAATATGACTGCTCTATACAACAGCAGCGTTTATTTTAAGAATATTGCTTTTATACATCTTATTCCGACATTATTTAAGATCAGTGTTGAATATATTTAGAGTTATCAGTGTTCCAGAGAATGTTTATTAACAATTGTTGTGTATTGGCGATAGAAAATTATCTCTACAAACAGTGCAAAGTGATCTATGTATAACACTGAAAGTGTATACAATTATTGTCTCGCTAGAGCTGACATGTCACTTACGTAATACTTAATCTGCACAATTATTCTGCTTATAATAAATCATCCATCCTTTTTAATGATAAACGCATCACCATGTTTGTCAGTGTAGTCTCAACAGGTAATCTGTCAGATCATGGCCAATATGTTAGATTCCTACCAATCATTTTCTAAATACAGCTGTAATAGTTGTATCACTTGCATGAAATATTGGCTGCTGATTTTAAATAATAACATGGATGGTTGAATGCAGTATATTGATACGATGTCACAAATGATCCCAACAAGCCGTACTAACAAATCACAACCAAAACTGGCCCTGAACAGGACCGATGGAGAGAGTTAACAAGTATTTGAAAGCCAAGACTATTTTAGTGTATTTTTATTCAGATTGTGAATTAAAAAGGTTAAGTTTACTTAATTTAATAAGGCATGTAGATATGTCGCAATACTTAGCGTTTTGCCCCACATGTGCAGGAAATCTAGCCTATTTTCTTTCCCCTTCAACTGGTCTCAACAATTGCATGCTAAAATCTCAAGAAATCTACATTACAGCAATTTTCTTTACAATATGTAATTCCTTCAGAAAGGTGGAACAACATCAAACAGTAGATTCTTTTATTCAAAAGTTTATTCAACAAAAATCAAACAATATGATAACAATGATTGCATATAATTATATTGTCGTAATCCAAAAAAGAAGTTACACAGTACAAGATGGCAGCAATCAAGGTAGTAGAAATCCTGAGAAAATAGTTTTATCAAATGTCCTCAATCCTCCATGTCCAGTCAGGAAGTCACGTCACAGCCTGCTGCTGCGTAGCTTCACGTCTGTACCAAGGAGCAATCTCACCAGGGACTGCACGGGTCCGGGCAGTGCTGCAGATAAGTCTCCAGAGTTCCACTGTTCACTTGCATCAGACACGTGTAGGCAGTCAGCTGAAAATATTGTCACAAAATAATAATCCTTTATTATAATGAAAAGGGATTCTTTGAAAACAAAATTGTAATGTACACAATCCTGCTAATACAATTATTTCATGTAATTATTTGTCTTTATTTCAAAAGAACAAATTATGAATCATTAATAACCATAGCAAACAGGGATTGATACCAAACTAAAAAAATCCACATACACATTGTTAATGGGACATGAGGGTTTCTTTTTTAATATATTGGGGTCATTAGTGATTAATAAAACAATTATAATAAAAGAAGGCAGTTTTACATGAAATAGTTGCATTAATTATAAATTGTGTACATTACAAACAGTTTGGTTGCAATACAGCTTTCCCTTAAAGTATGTACAAATCAGTGAAGTGTTGAACATTACAGTGTAGAAGTGTTTTGCATTCCATTGGACAGCATTGCTTTGGCACAATGTTGGGTGTTACTTAGAAGCAGTGTTGGTATTACTTTGGGGCAGTGTCGGGTATTACTGTGAAAGTGTTGCCATTACGTTATGACAGTGCTGGGGACTATTTAGGAGAAGTGTTGGACATTACATTGGGGGAGTGTTAGGCAATACACTGGTACTGCACTGACCGTTACAATATTGACCAATACAGGTGAGCAGTGTGTAACAAAATGAGTTGCTCTAGTTGAGTTTACCTTGTTGAGCACTGGCCGAGAAGACAGCACGTCAAAGAGTCCTGGGAAACCAACATTCTGCAAATAATCACAAATAAACATCTTAGACTTAATTTTCGTACGAAACACTGCATGTGTCAGGCTGCAGGCACTGAGAAGGTGTCCAGCATTTGTGAGAGCAGCAGGCAGTTCTATCAATAGTGTTACCTATGTGTAAGTAACACTGAAGAAGATGAAAGGTTCTCAGTACACTTCCAGTATTAAAATCATTCACATCGATTAGTAGTTCCACGGTGTCCGACATACATTTTGAACACTAGCTATGCACAGCATGAAGGGATAGGAAGTGCCACAACTTTGTACTGTCAGATATTATAAGAACTCACTAGGACATAATTGTCCCATATAAAGTTTGTTCTCTCATTTGCCTGTGTCTTTCGGAAGAGACACTTAAAGCCGGTGGTCCCTTCTATCTGGTGTCTATGCCAGGGGAAGTAAAAGATCCCACATAGGGGGTAAATGTGTAACCTGTGGTGGACTCAAATTCTAGAGAAGAACTCCTGCGTTAGCCCAAGTTTGGAGGAAACTACCTAAGAACTCTCATGTAACCATTTTAGCGACAGAGAAAACATGCATGGTGTCGGGCGTATTCACTCTGAATGTCCGACATCATGCATGTTTTTCTTCGTGCAGTTATAATGGTTACAGGAGGAACCAAACTTTATGTGAGACAATTTTGTCCTAGTGGGTTCTTATAATATCTGACAGTACAACGTCGTAGCACTTTCTGTCCCTTGATGCAGTGCATAGCTAGTGTCTGAAATGTACGTTTCTTTTAAACATGCTAGCTTTATAACAAAACCTGGCACTGAAACATGTTTGCAAGATGTCAGAATTAGTCAAAAAAAGTTGAAACATTAAGCACACAAAGAGGCCATGTTACATCATACAGTCTGTTGATTTGAGAAGACAGAACGTGCTGAAATAGAACTTGAACTGAAAGATCCATTGAACTATGCATATGCAATCTGGGATAAGTTACCTATACCAAATGACCTACTTTCTGGCCAAGTTTATTCATGCATCTGTTGCCAGGCGTGCGACGGTCGTCAACAAACAGTGGCGCCTTCCAGTGGTCGTAGTTGGTCTCGAGCAGAAACCAGGAACTATTTCTTGTGCCGAGATCCCACACGTCTACAGCCTCAGTACGTGAGCGTGTGATGATGCACCCCTGTCACAGACCAGCCAATCCACAACAATTCAACAGGATTACCAAATATTTATTTATTTTGAACTTTCTGAAAAAAAAACCTATGAAACCTATTTTTGTGGCATGTTTTCACAATACAAGGAAGTTTGCTCCTCTGCTTTTTAAGTTTTAAAATCTGGATTGTACACAATTTTTAATGACCTATTAACATAATTGTGTCATATAATTCTATGCCTACGTTTGCTTACAGATGTGTTTTATTAATCACTTACAACCCTGACAACATATCAAAATAGTAACTCCACGTATGCAATGTTTCTAGTTTTGGTTCTGTCTATACTATCTGTGTCAGGCGTGGTCATGAATAAGATAAGAATTGAAGATATGAATAAGACAAGACAAGACAAGGCACGACACAAGACAACATAATATGATTCGTGAAAATGTTCATCAAGTTGGAAGTATATCATTCAAGTACAATTTCTAATTACACAACTAATAATTTCTACTCACTTTGACATTTCGATGACACAAGACCGATTGTGTATACCAAATTCCATGTAAGACATGCAATATGTGTTACATTGGTGAAACAGGAAGAACATTTGGTACCAGACTTGAAGAACATAAAAAAGAAGTGGAAACAGTAACTTCTAGACGTTTTACTCGCGAGGCAAGGAAGTGTTCGACAAACGTCGAACACAAATCAGCCATACCCGACCATGCGGACAGACGCAACTGTGTGATAGACTGGGAGGGAGCGAAAGTGGTGGATAAAGAGACGAACAGGTGTGCGCGTTGGATAAAAGAAGCCATCTGGATTAGGAAGACGGAACCAACTATGAACAGAGACGAGGGGGGCTACAGACTAAGTCACGTGTGGGACAGTCTGCTCGCTACGCCATCTAGCGAGCAGTGACCACTGAACATTCAGTTCCTGAAGAAGGCCGCCGATGGCAGTTGAAACGTCGAAGTGAGTAGAAATTATTAGTTGGGTAATCAGAAATTGTACTTGAACATAATATGAAAGGTAAAGTGACGACCTAGGTGCGACAATGTCTCCAGTCTCCACTCACCTGTCCTGTCTTGTTGCCGCCCACAATGAAGTAAGCGGGGGCCAGTAACTTGGTCTCCTTCAGTACGGTCCTCGCGTCCTCGTAGTCTACCGCCTTCTCCAGAGTCTGCCTCGTGAGGAAACTCATCCAGTGTATCGAACGATTACCCAGAATCCACTGCAGTATTCCTGTAACCAACCAGTGAAGTGTGTGAGTGTTGGAACAAGTATGACGTCACATGTATCGAGACGAGCATATGGACTGGGAGACAGAATGGTGACATTTCTTCCCGGCTACATGAAGCAATTTAATAATAATCTTAACAGCCCACAGTGCTGAAATTATGTTCTTTATCACAAATAAAAATAACCTTACAAAGGAATTGAGCCCAACATAACACATACAGACACTATACAAATACATGAAATATGATATCTTGGTCTCAGAAATATTAAAATTAGTCATCGCACAAAAAAGTAAACAGCAATACCCAAATTAAACAAAAATTAGAAGGTAAAGAAAGGCAGTATTCACAGACTGAAAATATAATGTGTTGATCCTACATTATATAAATGACTGATGATGATAATAAGGCATATAGTGATTGTTTTGTTGCAGCTGTGTGGCTTCTAGGCAGTGCTGGGTCAATTGTGGGGGTTCTAGGCAGTGCTGGGCCAATTGTGGGGGTTCTATGCACTGCTGGGCCAATTGTGGGGGTTCTAGGCACTGCTGGGCCAATTGTGGGGGTTCTAGGCACTGCTGGGCCAATTGTGGGGGTTCTAGGCAATGATGGGCCAATTGTGGGGGTTCTAGGCAATGATGGGCCCAGTGATCATTTGTAATGGTTCTAGGCAATGATGGGCCAATTATCAATTGAGGGGGTTCTGCGCAGTGGGGCATCAATGGTCAATTGTGGGGGTTCCTGGCAGTGGTGGGTCAATGATCAATTTTGGGAGTTCTGGGCAGTGGTGGGTCAATGATCAATTGTAGACAGTGATAGTTCTGGGCAGTGGTTGGACAATGATCAATTGCGGGGGTTCTGGGCAGTGATGGGTCAATGGTCAATTGTGGGGGTTCTGGGCAGTGGTGGGCCAATGATCAATTGTGGGGGTTCTGGGCAGTGGTGGGTCAATGGTCAATTGTGGGGGTTCTGGGCAGTGGTGGGTCAATGGTCAATTGTGGGGGTTCTGGGCAGTGGTGGGTCAATGTTCAATTGTGGGGGTTCTGGGCAGTGGTGGGTCAATGGTCAATTGTGGGGGTTCTGGGCAGTGGTGGGTCAATGGTCAATTGTGGGGGTTCTGGGCAGTGGTGGGTCAATGGTCAATTGTGGGGGTTCTGGGCAGTGGTGGGTCAATGGTCAATTGTGGGGGTTCTGGGCAGTGGTGGGTCAATGGTCAATTGTAGGGGTTCTGGGCAGTGGATCACTCACCTATGTAGCCACCAGAGACGGCGAAGCGTTCGTTGACGGTGAGAGTGAACAGCCCCTGTGAGTGAAACAGAAAGGCCACATTTGAGGAAGATTTCAAATGACGTTACTATCTGTTTTGCCCAATTTTCCAATTTCACCCCACTGGGGTTCAATACAATGAGGGTCTTTTTGCAAATGCTACGTGAAGATTGAAGAGTTTTCGTTCTGATTTATCCATAAAAGCCAACAGCAAAGTTCTAATTTATACAGCTGAATGAACTAAAGCAATGTAGAATACACATAATTGTCCAAGCGTGAAATTAGCAGCATGATCTGAATGTTATAGATCATACTGATGCTATGGATAACCGCCATGCTACGACCACTATTATAATAAACCCCACTCACCCACCCACACTTTTATATTAATTTATATAATTTACATACCAAGTTTTACTACTATACATCTTAAAAGCTGTGTTTAATTTATTTTAAATTAATATAATTTTATATTTATAATATCTAATTTACATACAAAGGTTTACTAGCACATCTTAAAACAAAAAAATTAATATGATTTATATTAATTTATATAATTTACATTTCTTTTATTAATTTACATTTAGTATATTTCTTGTGCAGCGCATCGATCCACCATGCGGGAATTAGTGCTATATAAAAACTGTATTATTATTATTATTATACTCACAGGTTTCATCCCTGTGATGACACCAATGTACCCGGCGAACCCTGCTGACTTGAAGACGATCTTACCCGCTCTCTCAAAGTTGAGGTTAATCACCATCGGCCGCAGCGCCTCCGTCACTATCCAACTGTGGTTCCGCCAACTGCCAACAGATGACAGAACAGTAGACACAAACACATAAACAGCAAACCGCAAACGTACGATAGGTGACAGATGCAGAAATCTAACTACAGCTTTGTTAACTAGGCCTGGGCAAGGAATTTATTATAAAAGGCCTTTGTGACTTAACACAACTTTTTAACTTATTACTAGAATAACTCAATATTACATGCATCCAAGGACAACAACATGGTCAACATGTACATAAATTATTAGAGTGGTATGACTAATATTTCCAGAGATATGCCATATTGAAAATGTGGAAATATGTTATTTTAGCAAATTGACACTTGGCAAAATTGAAAAATGTCACTAAAAGCGATAAAAATATGAATTTGTGAAAGATACATATTATATTCGGATAGTAGAACAAGTTTCATTCAGCCATGTCATGTCATTTGGGTTTTATATGACGTTTTACTTTTTTCCCCGATTACCTCGGGGAAAAATGTCAAAACTTCAAGGTAGGTAGTATAGATTCAACCAAAAATCTTTACTTTTCAACACAGATCAACCAAATTTGGCATGTAACTAGTTTTCAATAGAATTTAGCTATTTCAAATTTTTTGCATAAATTATGCAAATTAGGTATCCAATATGGCCACCACAGTGAGAATTAGGTATAGTTTGGCCATACTCTAGCCAAACATGTAACAAAGTTACAAACTTTTAATTTAGCACAGGTACTGTTGTTATGGATATCTACTGCATGATGATCACATCAACCATATAATTGTGTTGTTTACGTGAAGTAAGAGTTCTTCTAAAATTCTCTATTTTGTGTAACATTTTGACATAATTAACTAATCTATAATTTAGAAACCATTAAATATATATATATATATATATATGTATATATTTTTTTATTCATGCATTGGATATGCCTATTGCATACTGAGTTGCAAAATTTGGTGCAGTTTTGCCCAATATTTATTTCACAAGAGTGTGGCAACTTTATGTTCTCGCAATAAAAACGGCATTCTGAGAAAACAATGAAAATAGGTTGTCCTATTCCAAAAAAACTTGTTATCATAAAGTGAACAAAATATAGTCACTGCATATTAAAGAAGTGCAACTACATACATAGCAAAGAATGTCATTACAAATTTTTAACATACGTGCGTGCCCACAGATAAAATGTCATCTTCGTAAAATTACGTATGCTGGACACAATATTTCACGCCAGATCGAATGGTGGTACAAAATAAGTTATCCGATGCGGAACAGTGAAGTAGCTCATGGAATTCGACAGTGGCGGAAATCGTCATGTTTATTGAATTTGGGAGGCAATTTTCTACAGTTCTGCGTAGTGTGTATCACCAATACGTAGAACAATTCTTTATCTTCAAAATAAAGTTTATTCTGATTGAATTGGTCAAAAACTCACACCGCGCGACGTTTTTGAATTAAGCCTATTTTACGCTTAATTTTTGGACCTAATATTACGCGCAAGGATGCATTCGCTTAGCATTGGCAGCATGTTGCAGCAGCCAGTTTTTTCGTAGATTGGTAGGTATTTTTGAAATGCTACTGAATTCGTAATCGTGGACTACTGGCATCGAAACTTGGTGTATGAAGGGATACCATAATCACGCTTTCAAATGTATATATTTTATTCCATAGAAATAAATAGTATTATGTGTAGAACAAGCTGAAATGTGGTTAATTTCAGTGAACAATCCTTGCCCAAGTCTAGATCAGATGAAGATAATGCAGTATATTCCTATATGTATATGTATATGTGTATATATATATATATATATATTATTTGATTACATATGTTGTCATATATGACCAAACGTAATAAACGTATTATAAGATTATAATAACATGTATTAATAAAATAATTGGTGTTAAATTGAACTACTAATCAGTTTAATAACAAATATTGTTATATGTAATATTGATAAATTCCGAAATACATTCCATCACGTGGATGAATGAATTTCAAAATGATTTGACAACATACATAATTATAATAATAATTAACACAAAAAGATATAAAAACTATAATGTTATGGAATTACGACGCTTGGTCGATCAATTCGTCTCCAAGAATTGTTATTTCTTGTCTCTGCTTTTTTTTTAAATAAAATTGTTGCATACTATTTCAAAGGCATTGTAAATGTAATAATCCACGTGTTGCGCGAATACAAGTAGAAAGTCGGCTTTATCGCAACGGCGCAGACATTGCAGCGGCGTATGTTTGTAGTTGGTCTAGCTGAAATAGTGGCGCATTATGCCGAATTTTGTATCAATTACTGTTATGTGGACAATACAGTTGTAATAGTTGTCATCTATAATACGAGTAAAACAACACAACGTGAAAAATATGTTCATAAAGATCGTTTCTCAAGTAAACGGCGTGCTTCGACAGCTTCCTTGACACCCCTCACAACAAAGATCGACTAGTCCTGGCGCCCACCGTGATGTTGATATCTAGGTCAGCCTATTTCGTTGCAAGGGCAAACCCTTAGATTTAGCAACAGGCAAAAATAGACGAATTATTCGCTATAAATTATCAATAAAATGCAGTACGTTGATCATGAGACAATTGGTAGCCGTTATGTGCTGTGATGTTTAGAAATTGCTGACATACGCGTGGAATACGACATCAGCGACTTACTACTAACGCATGCGGCGATCTGCTGAAGACTCGAAGTGTCGCGACTCGGGGAAAATGTACCACCAGCTTTCAAAGGCGTGCGCCCCCACAAATAAAATGCTATATTCATAAAATGATATGTACTGGATAGCAAATTTCACGCCGGATCGAATGGTACCACACACTACGCGATCTGATGCGGAACGGCGACGTTGCTCACAAAATACGACCATGACATAAGTTGTCATGTTTAGTTGCGTTTTAGCGGACGATTTCTTATTAGTTCAGCGTAGTGTGTATCACCAATCGATAGAGCAATAATTTGTCTTCGAAATAAGCTTTATTCTGATTGAATTGGTCAAAAATTGACACGGCGTAACGTTTGAGAAGAAAACCTATTTTACGCTTAAATTTTTACCCGGATGGTAAACGCGATGAGGCGCTCGCGCTAGCGTAACAACATAGCATCTTAGTAGTGCTGGTTCGATATTCGATATATCGAAGTATCGCGATACTTGCGAAAGTTCGATACCGATATTTAGTGGTATCGCGATACTTCGATATTTTGGTATCGAATGCCCACTGTTCGATACCTTCGATACCTACGATACCTTCGATACTTTCGATATTTCAATACTTGACATCGAGTCCATTCGACGACGTCGACTCGATGCGAAGCCGAAGGCGCAACATCGTTGTTGATGACGACGTTGTTTACGGTACAGTGCTTCGCAGCCTAAATTGACTTAGGCGTGGTTGTTTAAAAAAATAATATAACATAAAATGTGAATTGTTTTCTAAAACTTTATTTTAGAATTAGTCTGTATAATAACTGTTTTCTGTGTGCGATCTTAGCCTAGGCCAGACTTCGGTTAGCCTCGTTACCCAAACCAAGGTTCGTACGTGACGCTCTCGTTTGGTGGCAGTACCATGCCATCTTTCTCCCTGCTTTACTTATGGTTACGCGTACAAAAATACATATCCTATAGTATTTTTATAGAGTGTTTATTGAACGTACTAGTATTGATGAAACTAGTTTAATAATAATATTATTAATATAAATAATTATTCAAGAGCGATGCGGAGGCTTTGTTTATCCGAGTTCCGTTTGGTGGCGCCACCAGTTGCCGTACACGACGCCCACAACCAAAGCAAACGACAACAAGTCGCAACGTTCGTCGCTAATTTGGCAGTTTTCCAACAAAGAGTGTCTGCTATGCTAGAGGCGTCTCAAAGATAGCGGGGAAATACATCGAATTTGACGAAACATGTCACCAATCAAGAAGCTATCAAAACGTGATGATCAACTTTCATCGTATGTCACGTCGACGTCGTCGTGGACAACGTCGCATTGGCCATTGACTCGAGAACGTGTTCTATCGAAATATTCGACAATGAGTTACAGTCTAGTTACAGTCGAAGCGAATCGCCATCGGATTGCCGAATCTACTAAGTAACTGCGGCCACATCGCCAAGAAGTGACATGCACGACGTGACTGATTAACGATGACGATTCGCTTACTGCATCTGCTGTCACTGTGACACTGGCACTGGCCAAACAAGTTCACCACTGGCAGAGGCAGAGCCAGAGGTAGAGTGTTCTTGAAAACAGTTGCAAAAACATTATGGAGCTTGTTATGTGTACTTGATAACATGGTAATTTAAGTTTTATATTAAAAAATATTGGTGTGAGCAGTGAAGTACAATTGTAATTTTTATTAGTATTTTTCTATTATTAATTAGTGTTATTTTAGTGTACTCGTCTATACAATTTTGATGTAAAATCACAATTATCTTTACGATACAAATATTAATAAAAAAAGTTATAACAGTGAGTGCTCAGTTGAGCTGGCAATGGCACTATTATAAGTGATAGGTGTTTTTGTATAATAATATATTATTTTTATGTTATGTTTCAGCTGTATTTGTTGAAAGTAACTTTAGGAGACACATTGAATTGAAATGAAGCTGCTATATTATAGTGTATTTACAAACAGCTGGGGTGAAGTACTGTTAATAATTTAAAATAATTCAGTGCAATTGATTTGTCATTATATATTTTATTGCAGTTATCTTTATTGTTTTAATACTATATTACAGTTCTCTTTTAGATTTACAACAGTAATCAATTATATTGAAACTGTTGTTTGTTTACTTACATAAAATGAAAATTGCATATTAATCATTGTTTGCATGACTAAAATTATCACATATTTCCCTACAAGTGAAAAATGTGTGTGTTTCTGTGGCATTAGTCTAAGTGGATAGTAGTGTGTTTCTTTGGAGATCTCTACTGTACTGAATTACACTTACAAGGTAAATTTCGAGTATCAAATAAAAATCTGGTATCGATTGATATCGAAGAATTCTGGTATCGAACCAGCAATATACCGATCGGTATTGAAGAATTCTGGTATCGAACCAGCACTACTTCTGTTGCATACTGTGTTTCTACTGGGAACTGGGTTCTATGTGAATATTAGACTTACAACGTAAGTATCGAACAAAATTCAGGTATCGATCAGTATCGAACAAAACTTGGTATCGAACCAGCACTACATCTTAGCACAGGCAGCGTGTCGCAACAGGCCGATTTTTGTTGAGTAGGGGGGTCGTTTTAAAATGCTACTGAACGCGTTATATTTGAGGAACAAGAACAAAATTTGGTGTACATAGAGATAACATAATGATGGTTTTATGCATATAAATTGTATTCCACAATGGTTAATATTTCTATGTGTAAGTCATGCAGCAATATGGTCAATTTGAGTGAAAAATCCTTGCCCAAGCCTATGTTAACCTAGATGTTTATAAGTATATTAAAATGTGTCGGTCTGTTCTTAGTGTTTAGTTCATTATTTACAATAACATTCTTAAGATAATAATAAGGTATTGATATTTTCTTAGGTAGTGCCACTGGGTACTAGTGTTATACATTTATTTCCATTAATATAGTCCATATGAAGTCAGTTTCCGGGATGATTATGGAAAATTCATAATGGTAGATACCCTTTTGTCTTCAAGTCTAGTCCCACTGTCTAGTCAATTAAATTCCAAAGTTCTACCCCTGTTTTTCTGCTTAGTTGATATGTCTCATAAGTTTGTATTCTGTACAGCGGTGTGGTGAAATCAACTTATTCATTCATTTATGAATACTGTTCCATCAAGCTTACCCCATGAACAAACCAAAGTCCAAATTCCTTGCATGAAACAGCTTCCCTAAAGAAGAAAACGGTTGAGATATGATCACATTCACAAGATTCAAGTCATTTAACACAATGTAACCTTTTTTCCCACATTCACCACACTTGACAACTCTCTGCCCAGGTCTTATAGAATCTGTCACCATGGCAACCAACATCAACAGTAAACCCAGATGTTCTGAAGAAAACACCCCTGACACACTGCGCACAACATCAGATCTCAAACGGTGGGTCATGGCCGTGAGAGAGGTTGCCTGCGTGTTATTAAAGCGACATGGACCGTTTGTGGCTTTTTATTTTTATTGCAAAATCATGTTATACGGTATAAAGTATACCTATTATAGCGTATCGACAGTCAAAATATGTTTTCATGTACCATTTAGGGGGTGAAAATAGACGCAGTAAGGGGTGCTTAACTCTGTTTACACATCAACCACGAGGCGTTTTCGAAACCGTTGTAGGCATGGCTAAAAGCCCAGAAGGAAATGCATGATCACGCGATGCAGTATCACGTGAACACGAGTTGACACCACTAACGCCACACCCAGCCAGGTGCACAGCTCCCAGTTGGTAAAGGTCAAAGGGTGGGTGTCACTCACAGCGATTTGAGTGACAGCGTTGGGATTCTTATAAACATTCGACGTTTAACATTACGAAGTCAGTTCTGTTTTGATAAAACATTTATTGGCGGTCAGGATGCTACAAAGTTATAACTTATACTGATTAACATGATTTTGCAATAAAAATAAAAAGCCACGAACGGTCCATGTCGCTTTAAGGGATTGTACACTGGCTGTCACACATTGCAGGGCACCACATAGCCATAGATCACTAAGTCACGACATCAAGTAAGACTTACGCACATACCATAGTAAAACATGTGAATATATAGTCCAGTTTGTTATCAGCAATTAGAGAAAATACCAAAACTGTCCACTGACTAAAGACCACAACAAGGGTAGTCATTGGGTAACTCCAGTTGAGAACTGCTGGTGTACAGTATCATAAGCAATGACTTGCTTCATATTATATGTATTTATTTATAGCCACAGACTATGGCTAAACAGTTTCAACTGACCATGTGAATATATTGTAGACTGGTCACTTGGCAGTGTGAATTAAGGCATTTGTTTTTACATATCTACAGTTTGTGATTAGTTCCAAGAAAGACAGCTGATAGTAATTGTTTAACTATGAACAGCTCCATAGATGAAGGGTGGCAAGAGGGTGAGTTTGGGGTGTTAGGTAAGGTGGTAGTGGGGTGGGTGGAGGGTGGGACTGGAGACACTGGGTCAGACTTGCCTTGAGGATTCTCAGCCACAATGGAGGTGCACGCACTGAAGATCTCGTAGAAGATGTTGAACATGACCACTTCCCCTAGACAAACAATGCCACAGACTATCACATGTAGGCAAACTGACACCTCCCCTAGACAATCAACGCCACAGACTATCACATGTAGGCAAACTGACACTTCCCCTGAGACAACGCTACAGACTATCACATGTAGGCAAACTGACACTTCCCTGAGACAACCAACGCCACAGACTATCACATGTAGGCAAACTGACACTTCCCCTGATACACCAACGCCACAGACTATCATATGTAGGCAAACTGAGACTTCCCTGAGACAACCAATGCCACAGACTATCACATGTAGGCAAACTGACACTTCCCCTGAGACAACCATCGCCACAGACTATCACATGTAGGCAAACTGAGACTTCCCTGAGACAACCAATGCCACAGACTATCACATGTAGGCAAACTGACACTTCCCCTGATACAACCAACACCACAGACTATCACATGTAGGCAAACTGACACTTCCCCCTGATACAACCAACACCACAGACTATCACATGTAGGCAAACTGACACTTCCCCCTGATACAACCAACACCACAGACTATCACATGTAGGCAAACTGACACTTCCCCCTGATACAACCAACACCACAGACTATCACATGTAGGCAAACTGACACTTCCCCTGATACAACCAACACCACAGACTATCACATGTAGGCAAACTGACACTTCCCCCTGATACAACCAACACCACAGACTATCACATGTAGGCAAACTGACACTTCCCCCTGATACAACCAACACCACAGACTATCACATGTAGGCAAACTGACACTTCCCCCTGATACAACCAACACCACAGACTATCACATGTAGGCAAACTGACACTTCCCCCTGATACAACCAACACCACAGACTATCACATGTAGGCAAACTGACACTTCCCCCTGATACAACCAACACCACAGACTATCACATGTAGGCAAACTGACACTTCCCCTGATACAACAAACACCACAGACTATCACATGTAGGCAAACTGACACTTCCCCCTGATACAACCAACACCACAGACTATCACATGTAGGCAAACTGACACTTCCCCCTGATACAACCAACACCACAGACTATCACATGTAGGCAAACTGACACTTCCCCTGATACAACCAACACCACAGACTATCACATGTAGGCAAACTGACACTTCCCCCTGATACAACCAACACCACAGACTATCACATGTAGGCAAACTGACACTTCCCCCTGATACAACCAACACCACAGACTATCACATGTAGGCAAACTGACACTTCCCTGAGACAACCAACACCACAGACTATCACATGTAGGCAAACTGACACTTCCCCCTGATACAACCAACACCACAGACTATCACATGTAGGCAAACTGACACTTCCCTGATACAACCAACACCACAGACTATCACATGTAGGCAAACTGACACTTCCCCCTGATACAACCAACACCACAGACTATCACATGTAGGCAAACTGACACTTCCCTGAGACAACCATCACCACAGACTATCACATGTAGGCAAACTGTGAGTGACAAATACTCTCACTAACATTCAGTGTCAACCATGTTAAAATTGCCATTTTTACATATATATCTAATTGTGTTAGATATGGTGTAAACTTGTAAGATGTTACTCACTTCTAAATGATTAAAAATATAATTGTTTTTTTTTTAAACTACTATCAAAAATATAACTGGTAATGTCAAATGAAAAAAAGGAATCAAAGCGACCTCATTTGTAAAAACATGGCTTCTTAAAAGCTTGCTTCAATATTAGCAAACAAATCACATTTCTAGGTAGTTTTAAAGCTTGCACTGTGTGGAATAAGTCACAATGTTATGGCTCAATACCAACTTTGCTATGGCAGGACTCAAATGTGAAACGCAGCGGTCTTTCTCGATGTCATGTATGTATTTGTGAGACACCCCTTACAGTGAAACATGTGTTGACATACCCAATGGCAATCCTGTGATGTTGGCAATGCCCTTTATTTCCTGCCCGTATGGTGCTGGCAGAGTGTCCGCCAGGGACCCCTGCAACACCCCAAACACTACACTTTCTAGGGTTATAAAACACACAACACACATCAACCAAACACATTACAGAAGATTATATTATATAAGACATTGGCTATAAACATATCGTTACACCAGCCTCCAAATGTTGTTTGAGCACAGAACTGGGTCAAATTATAGAACTGGGTCAAGTGACAGAACTGGGTCAACTGATAGAACTGGGTCAAATTATAGAACTGGGTCAAGTGACCAAACTTGGTCAAATTATAAAACTGGGTCAAATGATAGAACTGGGTCAAATGATAAAATTGGGTCAAATTATAGAACTGGGTCAAATTATAAAACTGGGTCAAATTATAGAACTGGGTCATGTGACTGCCACCAGTGAAGTAGATTAGTTATAAAATTATATTACTCTATTTGTTGGCCATAATTTGGTTTATAATATTTAAGGAGTTTTCCTAAATAAAGAAAGACAGAAAATATAAAGCTAACGAAGGCTGCGGATTAAATATTATGACCTAGTTATTATCAAAGAGAAATATAAATTAACAGAACATTATGAAAATTCAAGCAGCATGACTGTGTTCCGAAACAACACCAAGTCACCAACATGTATGAGACAGGTACAGGAAGGTTGTTCTGCTGATAAGAGTTTGTCTCTTTATCAGCAAAGTCTGTTGTCAGTCGCACTATGCACACTGTACTTACCAAATCTGTATCAACGAAGCCAATGATATCTTTGGGAACTTGTCCAAAAGCTAGGAAAAACTTTTTGAATTCCTTGAGCAGATGAGCCAACTGTAACGGACACAGAATGTTACAATATGAATACTTCAACGTTGACCTAGGACACAGGATAAACATAAGCATGAGTACAAATAACAAGGTTGTTTCAAATAGGTAAAACAAGGATATGTAAGTTTGTATGTGATATGGCATTAAGTTCACAGGACTGCTCCATAATAATAAAAGCATTTATATAGCGCCATAAATCCAAGTTACACTGTTCGAAGGCGCTGTCACAACAAATCATAGAAAGAAACAAAAATTAAAAAATCATAAAAACATGGCATCAAATATCGAAATAAATTATCATAAAAATACACATATTTATAATAATTTTTAAAATGTTTATAATAACAATAATAATACATATTATGAATGTAAAAATACTAAAAGCAGCTCAGAAGAATAAATAAATAAGTAAATCCTAAAAACTTAAAACATCCGTCAATGTTCATGAGTAAAAAGCTGTTTTGGATAAATAAGTTTTAAAGAGTCTTTTTGAACTGGTTTAATGAATCACATGTTCGCATACTGCGTGTATTCCATGCATGTTACTCCCTGGGCCTCCCGGCAGACCTGTTCAACCAAACACTATTCAGACCTTTCTGGTAAGAATTCACCCACGCAGCAAATACTACACAGAAACCATGTGTACACAAATATCCACCACTGTCTACAGCCTGGTTATTCATTTAGATGAATGGACTGGAGCCAGTTAGACTGAACAAAGGTTGAAAATGGCAGGTAGGTGAATTGAACCCTAATCACGTCTCATGAGAGCCTGGAACTCTGTGTCAGTCGATGGGACAACTCCACTAAGATAAAGAGCTCTTAAGGATAATCAAATTCATCATTAAATAAATCAAATCTGTTGTTAAATTAAATGAGTTTTACAAAACACAGAGGACACTATTTCCATGACACACCAGTGACAATGTTCCATTAGCATGTCATGGTGTTGACTGTTTTCAGGTATTCAACATCGCTGTTAAGGATCAGAATTGACTTTAAAGTGCAAAATCAGGTTTAAGAGATCTTAACAACCTTAGTGAACTGGTCCATTGTTGACAGCTTTAGAGGTGAGACCTTACAGAGTTAGTTTAAGCATAGAGTATTCCAAAGCAACATGGATGTCATCACAGTCATGTGCAACTGAAATATCCATCCATCCACAAACACACAAACAACCATCTACATCTGTGTTCTTAAAAGAGTTACGATATGAAAAATTCCACGAATTGTGCTAAAATAGCAAACATATTCAGAACTATAGTCGACTTCGATTGAGCTACTCAAGTTACTCACGTAACCCCAACGTGGTATCCGGTTTACACTGCGAGCATGGTACTACACGCGTAATCCAATTGAACACCGATGATCGTGATCACGAACATAAACCCCTTAAGTAAATAAATAAAATAATCAGTTGTTTAGTGTGTAAATTGTGACGGTAATCTTCTTGGTCTTAAATTATAATTCATAGAATGTGGTGACTTTAATCCATATTTAAATGATTGTGTCATGTAATTTTTAAGTAATTTCTTGTGCAGTAGGGGCCTATGTTCCCGGTTCGCTGTCACTGCTAATAACGTCAGTTACTCGAGTGAATCCTGTAAAACTTGCGATCGCCTCGAGTAGTGGCCTTGAAGATTCACCTTGCTAATCTAGATCAAAAATGGTCACGTGCTCGAGTGATCTCAGCTGTTCGACTGGGGCTCGGGTTACACGAGTTACTCGCATAGCTCAATCGAAGCCGGCCTATGAGGCAGTAATGTCACCAACCGCTGGTCCCTTGTCCTTCACAACGGCGTCCCATCTGTGCTCTGGTGGGGCATCCAAGTCCACCGTGTACGTGGGCACGCTGGGTCTGGAGAATACAAAGTTGTCATTAATATATGGATCGGAGACATGGCGAACTACATAGAAGACACTAAAGAGAATACAGACCTTCATCAACAAATGCCTGCGCAGAATACTACACCTGAAGTGGACAGACAAGGTACCCAACACTACATTCTGGAAAATGACCAAGCAACTACCCATAAAAATGAAATAAAGAAGAGAAAATGGAGGTGGATAGGACATGCAGGAAACCACCAGAAACCATCACCCGTCAAGCCATCACATGGGACCCCCCAGGGAAGAGGAAAAGAGGTCGGCCACGAAACACCTGGCAAAGAGACATGGAAAAAGAAACAAAGGAGATGGGATACACCAGGAGAGAAATGGAGAGGATGGCCACTGACAGAAAACGGTGGCGTTCCTTGGTCCATGGCCTATGCTCCCAGCGAGCAAAAAGGCATAAGTAAGTAAGTAAGTATTAATATGGTGAGTTTCTAACAACATACACTTGTGCAGTTTCATGCAGCATTATATTCTCTTCAAGACATATCTTTAATAAAAATCATCAAAAAGATGCAATTTTCAAGTGCTTGTATAAATTTAGCTACTTTGTCAAGTGAAGGGTTGACCAGAATATGAGTATTGACTGTAGCGACTAGCGATACCTCCTGATAATAATGGTCTACAAGTACCTTCCCTTTGGCGGATATTGGCCAACAACACATTCTTCTTTGAACTGAAAATAGAAAGCAACTTTTAATTATAATACTTCTTATGGTCTTTAGTATAAAAAAAATACATACAAATTAATTGCAAGAAGTTAAAATATGTTTAAATTTACTTGAACACTGGCATTGTTGATTGGCTGTAAGATACCTATGGTTATGACCTATTTTATAGTAATAAATATGGGTTTTTTCATACTTATTTAGCATTTTTATTTATTTTATTTTATATACTTTAATTTTTAACATTGGCATTCTCAATTGGCTGTTTGATATGCTAATCCGTGTTACCCATGGTTATGAGTTATGACCTATTTTAAAATAATACATATGAGACATTTTATCCATGGTTTTTGTGATTTTAGTTATATTTTTGTCATTTCATAATATATCGTAATTTGGATAAATATCTATACCTAACAGCAGATGCATGTGAGGGAGATACGTCTACACTTCTTAGCCTGGCTATGGTCTCCTTTAAATATTGGTTGTACTATTGCATGCTTCCATATTGCAGGAATATGTTCGCTTGTTTGCAGTGATCTTTGGAACAGTTATGCGAGAGCAGGAGTGAGCTCTTTTGCCACTGACTGTAGAAGGCGGCAGAGAATGCTATCTGGGCCAGCCACTTTCCGGTGGTTTAGCGATACCATTTATGCTAATACTGACCTCTGTAATGCCTTGATATGGACTGTTTTCAAGAGTGGAAATTGTGGTCTTTGATTTGGACTGTGCAGAACTGCGCACTGAGGATGTCTACCTTAGCCTCGGATTTGATTAGGGACCCACACCAACTGGGTTCTTTGAATTGTCTTCATTCATGAAGTCATGAATGTATTTCTAGTAAGCTTGCCAGTTAGTTTGTTTTGTTTCTGTCATGATTTTCTTGCATCTGTCCTTGTCATTCAGTTTGTTTATTCCTCATTCCACATGTGATTAACACTTGTATTTGTCCCAAGTACCTTTCGACTTTGGAACTCCCTCATTTAATATACACTGTGCTGTCATCAGAACAGCATGGGTGCACTGAAGAGCAACATCCACACTTTGCACTGAAGTATCCCATTTTTTAGGCATGAATTAGTATTCTTGCCTATATTACAGTTTACATAGACTAACTGTGTTCTGTAAATATATTGCACCTGAAAAAAACCCACATCTGATGTCCTTCCAAGTAGAAGGCTACCATGGCATATGGGCATTAACCATAGCAGACATAGGCATAGCCATACTCCATGACCATAGGCATAGATATAGCCATACTCTGCGTACCCCATAGCAAAGTCTTACAATCTTAATCAGGTAGTCTTCCAGTTAACTGGCCTCAGTTATTAGGGCCTTTTTAAAATAGTTTTATCACATTTTTGTCGATTTATATATGTTCGATTATGTCGGAATGTCATTCTACATCATTCCAGGTAGGAAAAAGTCACATATTACTTTTTTAAATTGTGTTCTAGATCAATTTAATGCCGTCAAATCGACGTAAATAAGCCGATGTCACAGGGTGCAAACAGTTGGCACATGACAAATGCTTCAGAGCTCCAAAGGCGATGTCTTGCGTGTGCAAAGTCGAAATCTTAAGCTTAAATTTAAATCTAAGCTTAAAACAAATAAATCTGCATTATACAGAATAAAAATTAATGATGTAGCCTTAATTTTAGGGACATATTCGCAAATCGCAAGACATCACCTTTGCGGTTGTGATGCATCTGTCGTGCGCCAACTGCTCACACCCTGTGACATTGGATTATTTACGTTGATTCTACAGCATTAAATTGTTCTAAAACACAATTTAAAAAAAAAATATGTTACATCTTTGTACCGGAAGTAATGCAGAATGACATTTCCAACATATACAAATCTAAAAAATGTGGTAAAGCTATTTTTAAAAGGCACTAATAATTTAGGCCAGTTAATCATAGACACGGAACATCATGACATCGTCATGATAACATGGGTGACATTGCGGCTGTCTTAGTCTCTATGACTATTATTATAACTCTATGTGTCAGAAGAGCATGGGTGTGTCAGTGCGCTTTGCCTGGCTCTGGGGCTGGGCTGTGTGTGTCAGTGATTCGTGGGTGTGACTGGTACTGCGTCAAGCAACTAGTCAAACAAAACATAATTTTTCAGGCGTAGCATATGATATTTGTGTTGCTATCTGCTTAACCTATCTTACAATGCTTCACTGCTTACCTTTAAAGCGTGAATTGTTACCACTATGGCAAGCAACAACAGTAGAAAACGCAGAAACATGGTTCCGTTCAGCAGTTTCCGCGTCAAAAATAGTGCTGCCTCGTCTCATGTGACAGGTCACATGACCGTGTATTTGACCAATCGCCCTCTGGTGAATGTGGTGAATTTAGTTTATAACTGTACACTAGGTGGAAGCATTTATCTTCAAACGCCAGTAGTGCTACATAGTACATTTGTGTTGATTACAGTCTGTTTCTATAAATGCGTGTTTTTCCTATTGAGATGCCTGTGGGCTAATTTAATACATAAATCTACGCTCCAAGGGAGCAAATGTTAGTAATAATAATTGTTCATAAGTAACATGGCTATATGCCACAAGGTATTAATAATCATGCCCGAATACAATTTTCCTATATTAATCATCAAATTTATTATACCCGACGTAATTTATTTTTCAACTATTCAAAAGTCATGCAGTAATGCTCGAAGAATAAGAAAAAAAATGAAAACTGTGCACTGACTAATTAAATGAGTCCCAAATACACAAACATCGTTAAATTTTAAATGTCTAAAATGGCCGGATCAAGAAACCGTGTGCTACTGGGGCCTGTTTTGCGATCGATTATCTTAGAGTAAATCAAACGAAACAGTACATTTATGCACAGGAAACACATTTCCATATATTTAACTTTGCCATAAACTAACTATAAAGTAATTGTAACACAAATAAGTCACGCATTTCATAAAATACTTCGAAACTCATATGTTGAAGCATGTGACCAGCAGGTTCTAATAGTGATAACTTTTTCACAAAACACCAACCGACATAACTACACACACACATTACATAATGCATCTTTCACGGTTATAAAACTGCAAAGTATGTATGGCTTCCGTTTTCAGTTAGGCAGACATGAGTGCGATTCGGACAGGCAACAAACACATTTTGGTGAAGTGAAACGACAAAAAGTTGGCGTCCGTACATCACGCTCGGTGGCCTACAACCACGTCCGCGCGCACGGTATAAAAACGAGATACGCGTGCAGTCAAGTCATTCGTGATTGTGCGTACGTTATTGTCGATTCATTCGATTCAGTCATCTAAATACTGTTACCGCGTAGTTACAAAGATGTCGGCGCCTGATGTTGATGCTGCCAAGCCTACAGCAGACAAGCCTGTCAAGCCCGTCAAGAAACCAGCCGCCAAACCAAAGAAGCCGGCCTCTCATCCGAAATACACCCAGATGATCGCTGCCGCCCTGGGAAGTCTGAAGGAGCGAGGAGGCTCGTCCCGACAGGCCGTGTTGAAATACATCATGGCCCACTACAACGTCGGCAAAGACGAGCGCGTCGTCAACCAGCACCTGAAGATGGCACTGAGGGCTGGCGCGAAGAACGGTACCCTGAAGCAAGCGAAGGGCACCGGCGCCTCGGGTAGCTTCCGACTGTGCGAGAAAAAGATGGCAGCGAAGAAGGCGGCCGCTAGGAAGCCTAAAGCAGCCAACGCCGCGAAGAAGCTCAAGAAGGCGAAGATGCCGAAGAAGGCGACTACTTTAAAAAAGACAATAGCCAAGAAGCCCACGGCCAGAAAGCTGAAGGCGGCAGTGAAACCGAAGAAGGCGGCTAGCAAGTCGAAAACAACCACAGCCAAGAAGCTGAAGATGACGAAAGCGAAAAAGACGCCTGTGAAAAAGATGGCGAAAAAGGCGTAACTTGTGTGACGTGAACTCTGTATGATAGTGTACATAGTGAAGGGAACTGATAAGTTATTCTGACAGTAGCAACGGCAGTGAACTATTCCGGACCTGTAACTGGACGGTATCATGGTGTCCGAACGAAGGAAATCGAACGGTATTGATTGACTGTTTGTTTCACGACGGAGTAATGATTGGACATACTTACGTAGGCCTACTGCAGTAATGCAATCGTTTTGTATGATGCATATATTTGACGAGAATATAATATGCTGTTTTTGTATCACCGTCTCATGTTGTTTTTTGTTTGGCTCGACCAACCAAACTCTCCCGGTGTTAAGGCTTAAGCGAGCTATCAGCTGAGCTAACAGGCTCACCGCGTTTCAGAGGACACTGAGAAAGATGCTGACCTAACCGTTTCATATCAAGTGACTTCTCCACGTGAGCTGACAAATTACATCAAAACTCAGAAAAACACGTGGAATACTCAGACATTCCAACGAATGTTTTCTTTCGGGATTGTTTGATTTAGGAGATGTCATAAATAACCGTTATCAGCATTGTCACCATAGCAAAGTAGTGTGCTCTGAAATCAAATCTATACAAGACAACTTTTAGAAAAACAGGAAGTCGCAGAACAGGTAAAGCTTATAAAACATTTAATTTCCGGTATGCGAGTACATCATTGTGTATGTGTAGCTGTGTCACTTTATTGCACAACGTAACGCGCGTTGTCGTGCAGTAGGCTAAATTAAACGCAAATTAACCCGAGGCAAACAAGTTTTGAGGGATGTTTCGATAGCAAGCGCAAATCACGTGACCAGTGCGCTAGAATCCGTGACACTTGATAATGATTTAAACAAACGTAATATTTTAATGTATTGAACGTGGTTGTTGTGGGGAGCGGTGGTCGCGCGGTAGAGCGCCGGACTGTCAATCGAGGGGACGGTCAGCGCGACAGCGTTATGTTATCGCGCAGTCTCTTCGCGTCACGTTGTCGTACAGTATGTTAAATGCGTCACGTCGTGTAGTCTCATCGCGTCACGTTGTCGCGTAGTCGTCTCATAGCGTCACGTTGAACAGTATATTAAACGCGTCAAGTTATCATGTAGTCGTTTCATCGTGTCCCGTTGTCGTGTAGTTGTGTCATCGTGTCCCGTTGTCGTGTAGTTGTGTCATCGCGTCACGTTGTCGTGTAGTCGTTTCATCGCGTCACGTTGTCGTGTAGTCGTTTCATCGCGTCACGTTGTCGCGTAGTCGTTTCATCGCGTCACGTTGTCGTGTAGTCGTTTCATCGCGTCACGTTGTCGCATAATCGTTTCATCCCGTCACGTTGTCGCGTAGTCGTCTCATAGCGTCACGTTGAACAGTATATTAAACGCGTCACGTTGTCGTGTAGTCGTTTCATCGCGTCACGTTGTCGTGTAGTTGTGTCTTCGCGTCACGTTGTCGTGTAGTCGTTTCATCGCGTCACGTTGTCGTGTAGTTGTATCATCGCGTCACGTTGTCGCGTAGTCGTTTCATCCCGTCACGTTGTCGCGTAGTTGTCTCATAGCGTCACGTTGAACAGTATGGTTACCATCAAGAAATAAAGCTTTTACTACTACGTTGAACAGTATATTAAACGCGTCACGTTGTCGTGTAGTCGTTTCATCGCGTCACGTTGTCGTGTAGTTTTGTCATCGCGTCACGTTGTCGTGTAGTCGTTTCATCGCGTCACATTGAACAGTATATTAAACGCGTCACGTTGTCGTGTAGTTGTGTCATCGCGTCACGTTGTCGTTTGGTCGTTTGATCGCGTTACGTTGTTGTGTTATCGTGTAGTGATCTCTCGGCGTCGTGTCGTGCAGTGACCTCATCGTGTCACTCGTCAGGTAATGTTCTCTTCGTTGCCACGTCATCGTCTAAAGGTCACCGCGTCATGTCGGTTCACTGCGTCACGTGTTCGTGTACAGACTCACCGCGTCATGTCGTTATATTGCGCGGGATAGGTCTGAGTCATATTCGAGAGGTCCCTTATATTTGGGTCACGTTATTTCTAATACGTTACGTGATGACTAGGACATTTTTCGGCAATGCCTGTATGCCAGGGGTAATACGCTACTGCGGACATTTTTCATGTGTTCCACAAAAGTGAAGCTGACTTTGCTTAGTTGTACTTTCGGCTCTCCTATGTATACTGCTCAGCTGTGGTGGAATTACACAGTAGCAAGTATACATAAACTTCATGTTGCTTACAATAATGTGTTTCGCTTATTGCTAAATCAGCCTAAATATTGCAGTGCCTCCACCATGTTTGTGGAATACCATGTACCAGATAGTTAAGCTGTAATTAGAAACATTGTATATAAATTCATACTGAGACTTGATGCCTCTTGTAATAAGCTGGTAATTGCGCAAATATCAACAGTGATATAAAGTGGCAATCCAGGATACGACAACATTGGATTAAAATGTTGTATATACATGACAGCTTTGACTCAATGGACCATTGTGCAATATAGTTTTATAACCGCGTGCAATACTATTATATTTTTCTAGTCACCTTTTAATGTGTATATGGACATCTGTACATGATACAGATTGTCTGAAAGATACTGAATTGAACACTCAGCTATATAAACGAGTTGGGTATTGACAGCCGTCGTTGTTAAGCTTTAACCTTTACAATGAGCAACGTAACAACGCACCTGGTTTACGCGCTATACACATTTTTTTACACGAACGGATCGGGTCTTATTTC
The DNA here is from genome assembly GCA_964017155.1 of Oasisia sp. SBJ-2009. NCBI lineage: Eukaryota > Metazoa > Annelida > Polychaeta > Sabellida > Siboglinidae > Oasisia > Oasisia sp. SBJ-2009. The sequence continues at coordinate 39,406,101 of OZ024860.1, forward strand.
TCGAAAATAAGACCCGAAATATCGTCTGGTAGGCCCACTATTCATTCAGATCGTTCAACGCGCGCCGCATATTTGGAAGTTCGTAATTCTAGTTTCACTTCTGTCCGCAATTGCCTTCTGTCCCCCTTGGAGTAAGTTCCGGAAAACTACGTAATTGCAGGCCGTTTGAGACGTATTGGTTTTGAAAGGCCATTTGCCACGTTGCGCACCTAATGACCCTATCGTAATGTCGACACTAGTTCCGATGTAATCGCGCGCGCTGCTCAATTTCGAGATAAGAGCAGGCAACGACGCATGGCCTACTTGTGGATTTGTCTCTATGTTGGCATGTGTGTATGCATGTTTATGAGTGTATGTATGTGTCTATATCTTTGTGTGTATGTAAAACTATGTATATTTGTATGTGTTTATGTGCACATACATGTATGAGTATGTATGCATGTTTATGAGTGTCTGTATGTCTATATTTTTGTGTGTGTGTGTGTGTGTGTGTGTGTGTGTGTGTGTGTGTGTGTGTGTGTGTGTGTGTGTGTGTGTGTGTGTGTGGCGACTCGTAGAAGAATATGAATATGGAGACGTATAATCTCCCACATGTAATGTCGGGAGGTCATAACATAACATGGCCACTCGGGGCTAACTTGAACGTGGTCTAGATCACATTGCAGTCACTTACCGTACTAAGGCGAGTTCAAGCGCAATAATCGAAATAAATACATATATATATATATCAATCAAGAAAACAGAGGCAATATATATAAATAAAATATTTTATATACGATATATTTGACTATACATACACAAATGACTCACGCAAGCACAATTTCCAACCACTGTCCTCTCTAATGTTCACGATGATGAAACTTCAACAACAGCGAGTGTCGTAGTTATTTCTTGTAAAAAAGTTCATTGTGATGTCTATAATTACAATATGTACAACTATATATTTACACAGTTCAGTTCAGACAGTTTATGCCTTCTTAGCTGCGGGCTTCTTCGCTGCGGGCTTCTTCGCTGCGGCTTTCTTTGGCTTAGCGGCCTTCGCCTTCTTCGGAGTCTTGGCCTTCTTCGGAGCCTTGGCCTTCTTGGCCTTGGGTTTCGCTGGCGATTTCGCCTTCTTCACTGCTGGCTTCTTAGCGGCCTTCTTCGGGCTCTTCGCCTTCTTGACTGCCTTCTTCTTGGGCGTCTTGGGCTTCTTTGCGCCGGCTGCCTTCGGTTTCTTTGCGACCGCCTTCTTCTTGGGCGCTGCCTTCGCCTTCTCGCCGAGACGGAAGCTGCCAGAGGCGCCGGTGCCCTTCGCCTGCTTCAAGCTGCCGTTCTTCACGCCAGCCCTCAGTGCCATCTTCAGGTGCTGGTTGACGACGCGCTCGTCTTTGCCGACGTTGTAGTGGGCCATGATGTATTTCAGCACGGCCTGTCGGGACGACCCTCCACGCTCCTTCAGACTTCCCAGGGCGGCGGCGATCATCTCGGTGTATTTCGGATGAGCTGCTGGCTTCTTCGGCTTGGCGACCGGCTTCTTGGCGGCTTTGGCTGGTGTAGCGGACATCTTTGCAACGGCGACTGAAACGGCGGCAACGAATACTCAACAAAGTTCTCACTGACTCGAGTAAATTCAAGTATGAAAAGACCGCGCACTGCTCTGGGCTTTATACTGAACGCGCGGACGTGGTTGTAGACCAGCAGCGGTTGCGCCGTAGCGCGAACATTTTGCCGTTTATTTCCGCGAGATGTGCTACTTGGCTACCAAAATTGTCGCGTTGTTGCCAGACAAACCATTTGATACACGTATATGTATATATTTTATAAATCGTGAGACATGTAGCTATATGTCGGTGTAGTTTATTAATCTGGGAAATATACAGTAGAGGAAATACGTAGCTTTGAACCGCTTTGCCACGCCCGATCATTGATGAATTTCGTAACATTTGTCAATAATATTATAATTACATTGCTAATTGTTACAAATGTAATGGTTAAAATGAAAGATCAAACCTTGATCAGTCAATCCAATCCAACAGCTATCCTCACGGCGAGCACTTAGTGTGAAAAATTTAGTCGCACAGCGGACCATATTAGCACAACTTTTGTACATCCCGCCATATTGGGGTTTGACCGTTAGATTTCTTATAAGTCATATTTCACGTATTTTAGTCATATTAACCCCGTGGAAAGCTAGTACAACACCACTAATGTGACACATATGTTCTATTCCAATCATATTTCCAGCATTTTAAGTATAAATATAGTTGTGGAATATTTCGTTTCCTATGCAATGCGTTGATACACGGGCATACACAGGCAACCGCTGACACAGATCGAAGTGAAAATATTTGGACATTTCTAGATTCATCGGCTTATATCTGCAGTTTCAAATGTGTTTTATTGAATGTTTTTATGCTAACATGATGTATAATGTGTGTGCGCTGTACTGCATGCTGCATTCACTGTTATATAGCGAAGAAAGTAGCATCTGAATCATCAGCCATTGCAAACTTACGTAGGTGTACATCACTAAGCAAGAGTTATGAAGGAATCTATCAGCCACGTATAGTATTTTCAGCGATAATCAAAACTATATTTTTACTATTACAATTACGCTATCGTGTAAATACGAATGACCTCTAATAAGAATTAAAATTTTATGAGGCTGGGATATGTATATTTCCAATAATATGCAAATTAGTAGATGCTTAGGTCTAGATGTAAAATGGTTCAAGAGGCGTGACGCTTGTGATCCCGTATAACAGGTTGATACGTTTACATTTAAAACAGACCAATTAACCGGCTTAACATGTCATTTTCATCATTATTCTATTACTAACATGTGATATGCATGTCATAAATATTAATTCTTCATCACAGCTGATAAATTATTAAGATAAACATGGCATTCAGGTTTTATAATGCTTGTCACACATTTTTTTTCAGAGCAAATCTGCCTTGAGTAATGTGTGGATTGATGACAGTTATGCAAAGCTACGTTATTCTATATACTATTAGTCTATTTATTTATAGTTTACAGTTTTTTTTACATTATCAATTTATTATAATTTATTATTTATTGACATATATGCCTGCGCGTGCGCGTGCGCGTGCGCGTGCGCGTGCGCGTGCGCGTGCGCGTGCGCGTGCGCGTGCGCGTGCGCGTGCGCGTGCGCGTGCGCGTGCGCGTGCGCGTGCGCGTGCGCGTGCGCGTGCGCGTGCGCGTGCGCGTGCGCGTGCGCGTGCGCGTGCGCGTGCGCGTGTATGTGAGGGGGAGACAGTTTACCCATTATATATACATATAATTCCTTCTATAGAAAACAATGTTGACATATTCTTGCCGTATTTCGTTTTATTTTTAATGGCAAGCCCGTTATGGAATTCAAAATTACTCAAATATTTCATCCGATGGCAAAGATATGGCAACATATCTTTAATTTATGGCGACCATATTTGATTTATGCAAATGATGCATATTTTCCCTGCAGGGCTTTCATAGGACGTTTGATGTGGTGTTCTGTGGGTTTAATAAAAACACTGACAAAAGAAATTATGTGGCAGTTTGTTCCTATTTGAGTGAAACATTTGTCCAAGATTTCCGTCGACTAAAGACATCTGTGTGCCCTATAAAATATATTTATGTTACTTTACAGTCATCCATAAATCGTGTAAGTTACGCGGAAATCGTAAATAAAATGTCTTAGTATTTAAAACACCCACATGTGGAAAACGAATATTATGAGAATTTGTATCATCCACATTCCACACATTGCTTTGTGGAGCGCCAGAACGGTGACGTCATGATTAAACCGTCGTCTTTCATTCGATAGAATACGATTTGTAATTATCTTGTTGCCGTGTCGAGACTTGTGCGTTAATCCTACGTTGCACTAGTTCACTCAGCTCTGTGAATGTACGTTGCTGTAGTGGTAGACATTTATAAAGTGTCCACTGACAGTATTCACGTAGTAATTCCAGCATGGTTTAATTCTTGACATTTGTATTATAGATGACTGTGTAGTGTGTACACACTTTTGAACAGAAATATACTTTGGAAACCAGTGTGAAAATTAAGTTCATTATTATTATTATTAAGAGAGAGCGGTGGAGTAGTGGTTACCACACCCGCCTCTGAAGCCGGCGGCACGGGTTCGATTCCAGGTACCGGCAGTTGTGATATAAAAATCTGGCTCTCAACATTGGGGACTGTGTATCCCTCGTGAATCGGAGAATCACGTTAATGTCGGTCCCGTCTCAATTTGGGACGTAAAAGAACCACTGAGGACGACAAGCACCCTGGCAGTGACCATCCTCAGTGACTCCTGCGTTAGCCCAAGATTGGGCTGTTTGGAGTTAATAACTGAGAACTGAGAAAAGTCGGGAAGTGTTCAGTGAGGTGAGTATAAAACATGTTGGTCAGTCCAAGGAGTTGCATATTGCGCTATACGACAAGTTACCCAGACTTGCCCACGACGTTACTGATGTAACACCACAATAGGGTGTTCGTCCCCCCCCCCCCCCCCACCGCCCGCCATTACCCGTGCGACCAGATTACCCAGAAACAGCATTATGCAGGTTGTCTGAATTTCTGTGAGCACATATGTAGTGTGGAGTGAGTAGAAATTCTGGGTTTTTTTTTGCAGCGTGGTGTCAGAGCTGTCAAATTATGACAGCTGTCAGTCGGTGCATTTCTGCGTATTAATACAGTTGTCATTTTGCCCGGTGGTGTAATCAGGGGCAATCCGTGGGTGGTTCAAGCAGAAATCGAGGGGTGCACGGTTGGAAAGAAGTTTGTGGGAGCCTGAGGTGTGGGAATTTCACGAATTGTTCACAGAACTTCTGCCTATGGAGGGTAAACATGCTGTTCAATTGTCAATAACAAAGCTCATCAAGATTAGTAGGAAATGAAGGAAACATTATAATGGTCGCCTATGGAAAATGCAAATGTGGTCTGACTCCTGTTCCGTTCAATCGTTCTTGCGTCTTGTTCCCCGCGGCCCAGACACCACGCACAACCAGGTGTCGGAATGACGTTAAAGTGACGGTGTCAGTTCTTCTGCCCAGAGTTGACAGAGCAGTCATTTGTAACGGAACGTCTGTACTCTGCAACGTGGGAAAGTTAAACATCAAAGGGTATTGCGGCTAACTCTGCTCGCCGGCATTATTGATAATCAATTTTGTTTTGAAACTGGAAGTTTTTATAGGGGCCTACCATTGAATCTTTCAAAATGCGAACACTTGTTCCGAGCTTAATAAACTAACCAAACACGTGTCGCTTTATTTCCAGTCATCAAAATCCCACATTCAGCGGAGACCACCAACCCATTGGAGAGTAACAACCAACCCGGGCGTGGGGAAGTTGTCACACTGTAGCACCTTGTTTAATGTTAGCCTCACCTACATTACCTAGATTTGCGCAAATCCCGGGGCTCTTCAAAACACTTTCAAATTCTCCCGAAAAGATTCCACCATAAATACACCCACTTCCATAAATTTGGTGGTGTTAATTCTAACTTTAGCAAAAATAAAATGCTGAATATTCCCTAAACATTGCAATCTAGGTATAACCTCGCATCCACAGACAATGGGGCTCAGCTCCCTCCCCGCCTCCTCAGCCCTCTGGCCGCATCCTCAGCCCCTCCGCCGCCTCCACAGCCCCCTGCCCCGCCTTCTCAGCCCCTCCCCCGCCTCCTCAGCCCACTCCCCCGCCTCCACAGCCCCCCCCCGCCTCCTCAGCCTCCTGCCCCGCCTCCTCAGCCCCCTCCCCCCATCCTCAGCCCCCTCCCCCGCCTCCTCAGCCCCCGCCTCCTCAGCCCCTCCACCGCCTCCGCAACCCCTCCCCCGCCTCCTCAGCCCCCTCCCCCGCCTCCTCAGCCCCCTCCCCCGCCTCCTCAGCCCCCTCCCCCGCCTCCTCAGCCCCCTCCCCCGCCTCCTCAGCCCCCTCCACCGCCTCCTCAGCCCCCTCCCCCCATCCTCAGCCCCCTCCCCCCTCCTCAGCCCCTCCCCCGCCTCCGCAACCCCTCCCCCGCCTCCTCAGCCCCTCACCCGCCCTCTCAGCCCCTCCCCCGCCTCCTCAGCCCCTCCACCGCCTCCGCAACCCCTTCCCAGCCTCCTCATCCCCATCCCCCGCCTCCTCAGCCCCTCCCCCGCCTCCTCAGCCCCTCCACCGCCTCCTCAGCCCCTCCCCCTCCTCAGCCCCCTCCCCCGCCTCCTCAGCCCCTCCACCGCCCCCTCAGCCCCTCCACCGCCTCCGCAACCCCTTCCCATCCTCCTCAGCCCCATCCCCCGCCTCCTCAGCCCCCTTCCCCGCCTCCCCAGCCCCCTCCCCCCTGCTCAGCCCCCTCCCCCGCCTCCTCAACCACGTTCCCCGCCTCCTCAGCCCCCTCTCGCCTCCTCAGCCCCTCCTCCGCCTCCTCAGCCCACTCCCCCGCCTCCACAGCCCCCCCCCCCGCCTCCTCAGCCCCTCCCCGCCTCCTCAACCCCTCCGCCGCCTCCTCAGCCCCCTGCCCCGCCTCCTCAGCCCCTCCCCCGCCTCCTCAGCCCCTCCCCGCCCCGCCTCCTCAGCCCCTACCCCGCCTCCTCAGCCCCCTCTCGCCTCCTCAGCCCCCTCTCGCCTCCTCAGCCCCCCCCCCCCCACCGCCTCCTCAGCCCCCTCCACCGCCTCCTAAGCCCCCTCCCCCGCCTCCCCAGTGCCAATTGCTGACTCCCTCTCGCGAGCCTCTGTCACTACTCGTTACAACGCCATCAGTCAACACTGTAGACCCAACATACACGGGACGTGTTAAGGGCTCATGACACAGTTAACTTTCCCATTGGCCACCATGTTAGCGTTTTGTAGGATTATAAGAAAACCAGACGCAGGAAAATTCTAAAACTTATTGGCTGTTGTTATCATCATCTCAGTGACAAGCTGGTCGAGTTTAGTCAAGTTCCAATATTTCGTTCTCTCGTAAAGTGCCGCTATGTGTGACACCCGTCAATATTTACAAATGAATGCAGGCAGTAACACAACAGAGGTGTCAACAAGCCAAATCACTGCCAAGTACCCATCCGCATGGTGAAATCAGCTAAAAATGCACCATTTCACTGTCAACAGCTTCCACAATCACACCTGGAAATATGACTGTTCAAATGCACTTATGTCACAGCATGTGAATGTTGAAGAAAATCTAAATCTATTTTTTTATGGGACTATGTTGCAACGGTAACCAAACAGGAAGTCTAACTGTGTCATGACCCCAAATAAATGTTCCCTTGATGCGGAGCCGAAACAACCTCACGTCTTGCTGGTGTCGGACAAGTCACCGGAAGACTGATTCGATGGGGGGAGGTTTCTTGGTCTGTTGGAGATTGTTCGCGGTTCGAGGGATACAATTGGAGATTGTTTGCTGTTCGAGAAATAGTGTTGGGGATTGTTCGTGTTTTGAAATTGGAAATTGTTCGCGGTTCGAGAGGTAACGTTGGAGATTGTTTGCTGTTCGATAGGTAGTGTTGGAGATTTTCAGCTGTTCGAGAGGTAGCGTTGGAGATTTGTCACGTTTCGTGAGGCAGCGTTGCCTGGAGATTATTTGTTGTTCGATAGGTAGTGTTGGAGATTGTTCACGGTTCGAGGGTTTATTTTGGAGATTGTTCGAGTTTCAGAGGTAGCGTTATCGCGGTTTTTCAATTCAATTCAATATGATTTATTCAAACAACATTCAACAACAATACAATTTAAGACTATACAAACATGCTATACAGGTATTGTTGTTTGAAGGGAATACACAAGAAGTTAAAAACTTGTAGTAGTATGTATCCCCGCACACAATATTTGTGGGCACAACCATAATAAAAGAAATAATTATTATAATGTAAATATTGCACACACCCTAAATACATGACTAGGAAAGAAAACAAAACAACATAAACAGAATTAGTGATACAACCCCTAGTTCATTATCCACATTAATCTCACTTATTCAAAATAAATGGATGCATACAAGGAATTGTACTTAGAATTCAGATACATTAGTAATCTGAACCAGTTGCAATGAAAGTTGCAATTATATATATTCATTCATGAGTATTGACTTGTACCTGTGTCTAAAATACCTTATTGTTTTTATGTTAGTTAGATCAACATGCAAGGAATTTTGAATTTCACTAGATCTGGAAATTCTAATATGTGCGACCTGTAGAAAAGAGGAGTTGTGTGGTCAAGACGACCTGTGCGGGTTTTCATGGTTCGAAAATATAATTTTACGCATTTTCGGGGATGTGTGGAAAGAAATTAGCGGTCTGCGGCGGGGTATTATTATTACTATTACTATTATTATTATTACTATTACTGTTATTATTACGTAAACCGCACAGTTTTCTCCACACATTCCCCAAAATATTATTATTATTATTATTATTATTAGTAGTAGTAGTAGTAGTAGTAGTAGTAGTAGTAGTAGTAGTAGTAGTAGTAGCAGTAGCAGTAGCAGTAGCAGTAGCAGTAGCAGTAGCAGTAGCAGTAGCAGCAGCAGCAGCAGCAGCAGCAGCAGCAGCAACAGCAGCAGCAGCAGCAGCAGCAGCAGCAGCAGCAGCAGTAGTAGTAAATAATATTACTATTACTATTAATAAGGAAACCGCATATTTTTACACACATCCCCCAAATGTGTAGCATTGTAATAATAATAATAATAATAATAATAATAATAATAATAATAATACAAATAATAATAATAATAATAATAATAATAATAATAATAATAATAATAATAATAATAATAATAATAATAATAATAATAATAATAATAATAATAATAATAATAATAATAATAATAATAATAATAATAATAATAATAACAATAATAATAATAGTCATATAACAACAATACAATTAACTTTAACTTTACTTAGACACTTGTTTCCAAAGTACAACTTTGCACTTGACCAAATTTCCACTCTAAATATGAGGGTTAATTCCCCAAGTCCCAAGCCTCAAGCACACGTTCCGATGCCTCTGTGTAAACTTACCTATTCGTCTAGTTCGCACAATAACCTCAGTCTCGAGTAACACTGTAACACTAATACCAACATCACAATAACATCACTATCGAGTAACACTAATAACAAAATCAGAATAACATCACTATCGAGTAACACTAATAATAACATCATAAAATGAAGTTATTTTGTCATCCGTGGAAACATGCGCGCTGCTGGTGGTCGCAGACGAAATGAGGAAGTCTCTTTTTCAAGACCGTTGAAGAGTAATGTGACGTTCCAGTTAAAAATAACTCTACCAATTATATGTCCATATACGTGTATATAGACCAGTGTCCATTCCAGTAGTAGAGACACAACAAACGGCTACGTCATTATAGAAATGACGTTGTCATGTAGAGAGCGTAGCAATCAGATTGCGTACCGAGGTGGTCCATGTCATAATCGTTGTGCGTCACTGTAGCGGAGAGTAGAAGCCCAGAAAGTAGAGGGGAAACGGAGGCGAGGAAGACCGAAATTGCAAAGAGGGATTGCATTAAAAGTGACCTAGAAAGATTCGGAGAAGACGGGGATAATTATAGAAGGAATTGGAAACTGCCGGCAGAAACGTTGTAAGAACAAAGTGAGAGGGAAAAAAAGACAATGGAAAAGGAATTCATGGATATATTTTCTTGAATATTATTATGAATGGAATTCATATTCAAGAAATTTTTAAAAACAAAATGCAATATGACCCTAGTTTTGTAACCGGGCAACTATTATTTTGAATCCTGAATAACCATTAGCCATCATGCACATTGAGAATAATGACATTTTCATTGTTCTGTCAACTCTTATGCTGCAGCCAGCGACACACGTGGAGAATTCCTAACTTAATCCTATTTGAATAATGACAATATTATTTGCGAAAGAGTAGGACTGGGAAACAAAATCTTACACAGATATCCTGAAACTCACTGTGCTTTGTGATTACATTAATCAAACAGCCAGTTATTGGTCCTCTATTCTCCACCATCCTATTTTTTCCGGTATTGCGGAGGGGGCCATGGCCCCCCTGGCCCCCCATATGGGTACGCCACTGTATACGACCCCATGGTCAGTGTAGGGGCTGTTATGAATACATATATGTGGTATGTTGTAGTACCGTCAAGTGTGGTAACTGACGATAGAACAGTGTAGTACTTCTGTAGTACTGCCCCGTGTGGTACTTCCCGTACTACTGTCACGTATGGCTTCATCTGTCGACGATGTTCGCCAGTGCTCAGCTTGGTTGACAAGGCTTTGCACGCGCAAAGATCCAGTATCTCGTAGTGTTTGGCTTTACGGCTTACATGCCAGTTGTCTGTGATCATATCAAATAGACGTCACTGTGTTGTTCTCTGACCCATATGATCACTCCCATGCTTTATTTACCCCCCACCCCTACCCACAAAAACCGGATGGAAGTAATTTTTAATAAGACCAACGCAAGAAGTCCTGCAAAAAAACATGCCAATTTACTACTCGTTTGAGAGAGGCGAATGTAGTGTAACTATGTAATTTATTATTTGCTATGGCACGAATAATGATTAATTATCGTTGCGTGCGTGAATGCGTGACTGCGAGCTATTGTTACGGCACTGCTTTTACGGCGGAACAATTGTTGCCGTGCGGTTGTCATTGCACGATTGTTACTGCACGGCGCTTATCGCACGTTATGTTTATTACTGCGCGGTTGTTACTACACAGTTGTTACTGCACGGGTTACTAGTTCACGGTTGTCACTGCACAGCAAATTGTGCATAGGCATTAATGCACGATTACGAAAGCATGGATTGAATCAGACGGTTGTTGTCGCATGGTTGATGCAAGACTGTCTTTTGTGGTTGTCTCTCCCCCACGAGGGGCTTAGTTATTGCGTGACTCCTATTGTATTATAACATTGTGGTTGCTACTACATGTTTACTGCATACATGTTGTTGTGTGGTTGCTATGTTGATTGCGTCTGCATGGTAGTGGGGACGTGCTCGTTCCCAGCAATGACAACAGAGAGACACCCAAACCGGAGAACTACTTGGTTTACTAAAAGCTATACATCAATTTCATTATGATACCTGTTTTTTCCCAAACATTAAAGCTAGCAGTGTGAACTAGTGGCACTGGAATAAGTAGGATACGATCATGGGGGATTATGTAATTTTTTTAATAATGATAAAACGAGTCGAGTACAGATTCTAAAAATGGCCCCGCTGCGTATATCCCGTGTTGAAAGCACTGTCCTTGTCAATACAACAATGTCAGTTGTACGTTTTGATATAGTGCTGTATTCGATCCTCAGTTAAACTAAACACAACCTCAATTTTTTGGGGGAAATCCTTCAACAGCGCTGTAATTAATGCGCAAAAAAACGACAGTATTAGTACACACAAACCCCAAAAAGGGCCACGGTCAGATGCGAACCGGAATAACGAAGGTCCGGGTCAAGACCACAGTTGGGTCGCAATGTTTACCTTTTCTTAACTCGTTTATATCAATGCGTTTAATTGGACAAGTGGCAATCTTGCTAGGAAGGCTGGCGCCCTTTGATGACGGCCGCCAACTTCACGGATTCTATCTGATAATTATTTACCATGAATTATATTAAACCAATGCTACAAAGCGTGAAGACATAAAAATCCGTGCTCTGAGATTCACCGTCCCTCAGTAACAAACCCAAGCCACTGTATCATAGATTGAGCGACTTTTTATTCCCGCTATAGCTACTAATTAAGTTTGACAGTTGAACTAGTCCCGTTATAGCTACTATTCTATTTTCATGTATGAAATCTAACAGTAATCTGAAATAGTTAATGCGGTCCCTCCTGAATTATGTAACTATGAACTATAACGGGACTATTTTACCTGCCAAACTTAACGAGTAGCTATAACGGGAATTAACTCTCCCAGATACTGTTTAATTGTATTTTCATAGGGGTGAAGACATCCTAAACTGTCTGAATCTGGGGGGTGATAATACTCAGCAGATCTGCTACTAAACGCTGCATGACGTCCGTAATAAATTAAACAAAACGAAGCGGCTGTCGTGACAGAAACGTCGCTAGTTTCGTCCGTTCGACCAACAATCGATTCGGTAGTGAATTCAACGAATAACAAGAAACCGAGAACAAAACAAGTTTCAAGTACAAAAATATATATGTATTTTCAATGACACATTCACAATATGGGTGATACAAGCACACGATGAAATCGACGAGTAAGTCTCTCGGCGCGACGCACACAAGACGTGGGTTCGATGTACACGGCTTCGGAGCCATGCTCCTACCGTCTATAAATTACGAACAACGTTCGAGATATACTATGTATTTACAAGTTCCAATGTTCAGACAATTCACGGCAACGACGAACACTGCAGATTACGCCTTCTTTGCTACCGCCTTCTTCGGTTTCGCTGCCTTCTTCGCCTTCACTGGCGTCTTCGCCTTCTTTGCTTTCACTGCGGCTGGCTTCTTCGCCTTAGGGGCCGCCTTCGGTTTCTTCGCCTTCGCTACGACCGGCTTCTTTGCCTTCTTCGCCTTTGCAGGGCTCTTTGGCTTCTTCGCCTTCTTCGGAGACTTCGCCTTCTTTACCTTTTTCACTACGGCCTTTTTCGGAGACGCCTTCTTTTCACCCAGACGGAAGCTGCCCGTGGCCCCGGTGCCCTTCGACTGCTTCAGAACACCTTTCTTCACGCTAGCCCTCAGTGCCATCTTCAGGTGCTGGTTGACGACGCGCTCGTCTTTGCCGACGTTGTAGTGGGCCATGATGTATTTCAGCACGGCCTGTCGGGACGAGCCTCCGCGCTCCTTCAGGCTTCCAACGGCTGCGGCGATCATCTCGGTGTACTTCGGGTGAGCAGCCGGCTTCTTCACTACCTTCGGCTTGGCGGCCTTCTTCGGGGTTGCTACAGCGGCAGACATGACGACAAATTTGGGTACGTTGACGGAAGCGACTGCGAGTCTATCGAGCGAGTAACGAGTGCTACTCAATCGAGGCGGCGCTGCCTTTATACGCGGCGCGCGGACGTGGTAGTAGCGCAGCACAATCTCGGCTCGAGCGGTGATCGTCGCTGGGTAGATTACGCCAAAAATGTGCTACTTGCTCGGCGAAAAAGCCCTATTATTACTCCAACACAATATGAATATCTACATGTCTCAACAGTTTCAGAACCTGGATACATCCAGCTTACAACCTGTGTGGTTAAATCACATATTTAATATATGTTTCAATGCAATTTCAGACAATAAACAAAATTGTGCTGTCTTCGATCAGCTAACCACGACACAAATAAACTAATATTTCTGTTTTGTGCGGGAACCTTTCGAAATCATGTAACTTGATGATGTGGATAAAATCCTCCTCGACCAGATAGACATGTGAGCACATTGACTCAGAGCGCGAGCACCTGAAATAATTGCCGTTAAAGACAACCATGGTAGCACAGATTCGAGTCGTCCCGCCATCTTGTAACGGTTATATGCTCAAAATCAGACAAGTTGAATTTTCGTAAAATCTTCTCTAGAAAAATGTCACATGTAACTTTACGTAAACTATGGCTGTCTATCCGTAATTCGTGCACACTGTGTTACTAGTTTTACGCAGTTTCGGACACAGACGATGACAACATTCACGATCGTCATAACAGTCGGTCAGCAATACACAGTAGGTCGACATCGTCATCGCTACTACCACAACAGTTACCAGATCGGAGATTTACTATTGCATGGAGTGTGTTATCTATCAAGTTCAGCGACATATTAACATGTTGGAGAGGAAAATCAGAGTGTAATAAAACAGAATTTAAAAGTGCACCGAGTGACGCCAGAATCGTGAGTTTCTTGTCACGAACAAGGGACTGTACACAGTACACGTATGCGGTATCCACACACTACGTTGAGGAAACTACAATGAAGCTCGCCAGATGGCGCCAACGATCGGTCTCTCCGTAGTTCCCTGATCGGCGTGAAACATACGCGATTACTATCACCATGAACTGGCAGACAGTTAGTTATCTTAGGCCTCTTGTCTGCCCATAACGACTTAATTGTCAACGATTTGGTAAAGATATACCGCTTCAACAATACTCTAAAACCCCGATCGAAAGACATTAAAAAGAGCACATGTTTTTCATTAAAAATCCCAACTCTTTTAAGGTAGGGTCTACTAATGTTTGTTGAGTGAAAGCCAAGTGTCGAGGCTCCAGAGACAATTCCAAAGTTACCCACCCTGCGACTGGACCTGACATGCTTTGGACGTGTATTCGTCAGGCAAACTGTGCTTATTTTAGCTTTACAGTTTATGTGTTTTATATAATACGCTTTACATTGTATAGTATATAATTATCGTCAACCGCCTATACAATCCAGACTCATTATTGTATCCCACGCAGGGCTGGGTTCAAATACGTATTTGCTTTTGTATTTGACTACAGAAATTTGATATATTTGTATTTGAATTGAAAATCACAAAAAGGCATGTATTTATATTTGATATTTGGTCTGTATTTGAAAAGTATTTGCAAATACAATCAAATAAATAAAAAATTACCAACAAAAGGTAAAGCATTGCCTGACATAAACTGGCTCAGGAGTCAAGACAGAATGTTCTTCACACCAGGTCAACAGTGGGCAGGCAGCACTGAGATAATTGGTCTACAGTGAATATGGTCAAACATTAGCATCAATGAATGAATGAGAACCCAGTGAAGCTTATCTATAGCCATCGACAGGTATTCACAGGGAATGTGCTTCAAAGAATCATCCTGTCACCTGCTATGTAAACATCCTGACAAAGAACTCAGGTTTCCTCCAGTGCATGGGAAGAGCTACCCACTAGTTGGTACAGTAGTACAGATAAGGACAGTCTAGTAAACCTGCCTGCCAATTAGTCTACTGCAGTCAATCAAGCCAAAGAATATGTTTTACCCATTGTTATACACTTGAATTGTAATGGAAAAACGGGCCAGTATTTGAATCATATATAAATCAAATTTCAAAAATGGCAATGTATTTTAATCGTATTTGAATAAAATATGGCAGTGTATTTGTATTTGAATTTGAACTGACATCTGGAAAAGCAATGTATTTGAATTTGATTTGGCCGAGTTGTATTTGTAGTTTATTCCAAAATGTGTATTTGAACCCAACCTGAATTCCCACGTATGGAAAACAATCAGTAGATTAGCAAATGCCCTGGAATAGAAGCTATAAAATTACTGGCCCATGGCGTGTCGAATGTCGAATATCACTACATTTTTGTCTGCAGAAGTGATTCCTTTTAAGCTAATGGACACTTCCTTTGTGTGTCTCCACAAGAGCAAGAACCGTCAAGCATGTGTTTAAGCATGCGACAACCAACGTTGATTTCCGGTTGTCTATAGCTGGAAAGACTGTTGTCGCTTGATCCTACATTTTGAGCATGTTGGTTTTCCTGACAATGTCATGAGTATGGACAGACAGTTTCACGAGGGCGTGGTTTGAACGACAGCGATGCCTCCGCTGTCTTTCCCGGTTAGCAACAGTAAGAGTGCTGGTACCTATTCTGTTCAGTATGATATTCACGGCCTTGCTTTCCGAAACCCACCGAGTGGGGTCAGGATGACATCTACATCAACTACCGCGCTTATGGATTCAATTTGAAAAGTCGTCAAGCGAAGACAAAGATATTGCAGGAACAAATGTGACTCGCCACGCCAAAATGAGACGCTTCTCGTTGGAGCTTATAACGATATACGAGGCAAAACATTACGGCACTGATTGTTTTTCGAAAATGACTTTGCAGCGGCAATCGTTCCCAAATAGTATAATCTAACATATGTAAGTTGTCTAAATGTCATGACTAAAGTTTAAATGTGTTTATCTGGGTGTGCTTTGACACCTATCAAACGTCGTTTAAAGATTGTGATTGTTTTTGACATAACAAATTACCCACTTTCTCTTCAAGAATAATCCAAGTAAATTGTGTCCGATGGCGCTATGTTTGGTACCATCGGAAAGCTGGGTTTTAATTCTAAACACTGACAACATTTTCATTAAAGACTTTCCATAAATGTGCATGTTAATGGGACTTTTGTGAAGGCTAAGCGTCACCTCGTGACAGAAATTAGCTCTCTGATTGGTCAGCTGTCATTTACGATCAACTTCCGGTCTTTTTTTCACGCTCGTTTTCGTTGACCACTCACTGTTAAAACGACCTATTTCAGTATTATTATATGAATTTGAGCAAGGACAACATTGTCTCTTATCTTCTAAATAAAACTGCTCGCTGCGGCGTCAGCGATATGAGTCTTAGGGACGTGGCAATCGAATATTTCATGCATGATAGCGACGGGGTATTTTTGGCACTTTTACCGACTAGCTATACGCCAAAATCCGGCAGTGTTACCTAATTTCCATCACCACTAACGATGCAGCACGTAAAGCAATCTAATATAATTATTAATTTAATAATAATGTATTGAGTATGTAATGTATTGACTGGTTTGATTGCTTTATGAAAACTCACTGCGTAAAACTTTCAAATACGCTGACTGCTGTCACTTCCTATGTTTGCATCTGACCTTTCACTGTCTCGTCTCAGACTAGATTTGATTATCATGCCTGCCTCTAAAGTGTTGTATTGGTGCTGTCCATACTAAATTTTAAATATGGGTTGTAGGCTTCGAGCATAGATATACACAATCATAATTATTATGTATTTAAACAGGTCCATCTGGAGCAAAACATGTCTGCAAGAAGTGAAATCATCACAAATAAACGAGTGAGCCGTTTTTCTCAAATTAGTACATTTTGCATTTTCGACATTCAAATACGTGTATCTCTGGAAATAATGTCACTATAAGTAACATTGAGGAATCATTATATCCGTCTGAATCTGCTCTATCCAAATATGCAATAAAACACGCTACCATTATTTTCGAGAAGCGTCGCATTTTGGCGTGGCGGGTCACAAATATTATCCGCGATATCAACTTCGCTGATGACTGCGCTCCTAACAACATATCTGTAGAACTTATGCTGAATAACGTGGACAGATTATCCAATGCCTGTGACAACTTCGGCCTTATTATTAACACTAAGAAATTTAAGTTATGCATCACCAAGCCCCCCCCCCCCCCCCCCCGAACGAACGGCGAACGGCGAACGTCGAACGGCGAACGGCGAACGTCGAACGTCGAACGTCGAACGGCGAACGTCGAACGGCGAACGTCGAACGGCGAACGTCGAACGGCGAACGGCGAACGGCGAACGGCGAACGGCGAACGGCGAACGGCGAACGGCGAACGGCGAACGGCGAACGGCGAACGGCGAACGGCGAACGGCGAACGGCGAACGGCGAACGGCGAACGGGAACGGGAACGGCGACGGGAACGGCGACGGGAACGGCGACGGGAACGGCGACGGGAACGGGAACGGCGACGGGAACGGGAACGGCGACTGGATCGGCGACGGGAACGGCGACGGGAACGGCGACGGGAACGGCGACTGGATCGGCGACGGGAACGGCGACGGGAACGGCGACTGGATCGGCGACGGGAACGGCGACGGGAACGGCGACGGGAACGGCGACGGGATCGGCGACGGGAATGGCGACGGGATCGGCGACGGGAACGGCGACGGGATCGGCGACGGCGACGGCGACGTATCAGTTCTTTTAGTTTTGTTGTTGCTAGGATTAATTTTAGTCGATACTGTTAACGGGTATTACATTAATATTGTCGACATCAACCTTTATTCAAAATATGTTATTTGGGTCATGTTAACAAGGTTCTCTCGTGACAACTTGTCCCGTGCCCGAGCTGCAGGGCGGTTGTTATTCGCTAATCGGCGTTTTCACCGAATGAAATGGCGTTTTCACTTAATGTGGGACTTCGATAAAGGGAAATATAGCCATACGTTCGCGACAGACAATTCCACAATTCACTCCAGTCCCTGGCAGCATACATGTATGTGAATTTGTTTAAAAAGATTAAATGTAAATTTGTAAAAACAGCTGATCAAGTAGTGCCCTAGCGGCTAACACCTGCAACAACCAAAGTGTCTCATGATAAGTGTTTTAACAACATGTTAGATGAAAAACATTTTGGAGGGGATATGGTTCATTAGTGCCTAATATACCTTCGCGCGCTTGTGGCCACTGAGGCTAATTACGTCAGTACCAGATTTCAGTTACATCCCTTTGAAAAAAATCTTTTCTTTATGTCAGACAATGAAATCGCCCACGAGGAGTGTAGTGGGCCTCCGGCAATGTGATATATTTTGGGTGATTTCAGCCACACGCTTCTCGTGTTACATGGAATGTTTAGGATGTGAATGGGTTGTTATATAATAACACAATATTTGATTCCCACCAGTCGTGTATCCGTTTACAATTCAGGGTTGGTATGTGCGCTGTTCCCACGGCTGATGCAGTAGCGTCTGACGAAGTCATTTGCTATAATTTTAATGTTCGACTCCATTCACTTACACAATTTGAGGAGACGATCCGCCAGGGGTACAGTAGCGCAACAGAATGACACCTGGTTTGCGACGATGGCGTAACATGCCTTGACATGTGTATGATAGATATCCAAACTATAAAACCGATCGAGACGCCCAACCCCAAAATATGTAAATGTTCTTTAACAACTGCCAATCCGTCCAGAAATGGCAGAAAATATATTTCTAGAAGTGACGCTTGTTATACGAGTCGACTTGCTGTTGAACAATTGAAATCTCACATGACTATTCGACATGGTAGTTTCTTTTCTACGTTATTACATTAAATAGAAACATGTCATGCGTTTACATATTAAACCGAAAAACGAGAACACGTCGCTCAGTAGGCATTTACGTAAACAATATTTAGCCATGAAACCAAAATAATACAGTACAAATTCCAACATTGCCTACTAAAATTCCAGATGTATAATTAACCTTTGACAGAACTGCATGGGCGTCGATTGGTGGGGGACGAGAAAAACCCTACATCGGTCTAGTAGTAAAATTAATATACCAGTTTAGATATAAACTTCCGACTGCCCAGTGGAAAATCACGAGATAAATTGCTTGGATGGCCGCAGCGCGTAACTTGAGCTTGGTCCAGTAAATATTTATCATTTTTGTTTGCCCTACCACCCCTTGGATTGCAGCCTGGGCGGATATTTATCGCCTACCGCGGAACCAGCGGATTCTTTTGATCCCATTTGAGTGGTGACACATTTCTTTGCCAAAAGGTGGAATTCAGAAGTCCTACACAGGTGCCCCTGTTACCTGTGCATCTTATCACTCTATGCATCAGGCAAGGTCCAAGGTCTACCCTCCAAATGTTCAGTGATTGGGGCGGGTCATGGTCCCTTTTTAACTACATGTAGCCAACATAACTATGTTAAATAGCATAACATAAAGGCCTTTGTTTATTTTAGAAATAGCACCAGACCAACCATAAATTATATTTTATATTTACTAAAAACATTTACGCACGCACACACACCTCGCACGCACGCACGCACGCACGCACGCACGCACGCACGCACGCACGCACGCACGCACGCACACACACACACACACACACACACACACACATTACATGCACACATAGACGTACACGCACACACATCACATGCACACATACATGCACAGGTACACGCACACACGCACACACGCACACACGCACACACGCACACACGCACGCACGCACATACACACACTCACATACTGACACATCATATCCATACATGCACGCACACGCACGCGCACGCGCACGCGCACGCGCACGCGCACGCGCACGCGCACGCGCACGCGCACGCGCACGCGCACGCGCACGCGCACACGCACACGCACACGCACACGCACACGCACACGCACACGCACACGCACACGCACACGCACACGCACACGCACACGCACACGCACACGCACACGCACACGCACACGCACACGCACACGCACACGCACACGCACACGCACACGCACACGCACACGCACACGCACACGCACACGCACACGCACACGCACACGCACACGCACACGCACACGCACAATAAATATACAAAAATTGGTCTACTCCCCGTCCCCCTACTTTAAAAAAACTGGAACGACGCCCCTGTGTGTGTGCGTGTGTGCGTGTGTGCGTGTGTGCGTGTGTGCGTGTGTGCGTGTGTGCGTGTGTGCGTGTGTGCGTGTGTGCGTGTGTGCGTGTGTGCGTGTGTGCGTGTGTGCGTGTGTGCGTGTGTGCGTGTGTGCGTGTGTGCGTGTGTGCGTGTGTGCGTGTGTGCGTGTGTGCGTGTGTGCGTGTGTGCGTGTGTGCGTGTGTGCGTGTGTGCGTGTGTGCGTGTGTGCGTGTGTGCGTGTGTGCGTGTGTGCGTGTGTGCGTGTGTGCGTGTGTGCGTGTGTGCGTGTGTGCGTGTGTGCGTGTGTGCGTGTGTGCGTGTGTGCGTGTGTGCGTGTGTGCGTGTGTGCGTGTGTGCGTGTGTGCGTGTGTGCGTGTGTGCGTGTGTGCGTGTGTGCGTGTGTGCGTGTGTGCGTGTGTGCGTGTGTGCGTGTGTGCGTGTGTGCGTGTGTGCGTGTGTGCGTGTGTGCGTGTGTGCGTGTGTGCGTGTGTGCGTGTGTGCGTGTGTGCGTGTGTGCGTGTGTGCGTGCGTGCGTGCGTGCGTGCGTGCGTGTGTGCGTGTGTACGTGTGTACGTGTGTACGTGTGTGCGTGTGCGCGCAACTGCATTTTAATATACGATTCCGTTATATCGAGTCCAGAGACCCGTTTGGATGCAGAATGGGGTACACCTCTGGGTGACGTCACTTTTTGGAATTTCGATTCTTGGACTGACGTGTTTGGAATCACGACATTCCATTTATTACCAATTATTCTTTGATTTATTTGGACCAAGTCTGCACTGCATCATCGAAGTTTGGAACGCAGCGTCATGCCCGCACGGAAGACCATGTCGTGACCTCCTTTGTTTGGTGGACAGACAACGACAGAGTTGTCTTGTACGGTGACGTAGAAGAGACAAGCTAAGACGCCTCACACAACGAAACGAAAGAGTGTAGGACAAGACAATGCAGTATGAAACCAACACAAATACATTTTATGGAAAATATACAACATAACATGGACAGAAAATTATACTAAATCATCAACATTTGTATCAATTAAAGATATATCTGGAAAGAGTGGGAGGAGAATGGAGAACAATAGCAAAAGATAGGAGTTGGAGAGAATGCTTTTGAGCCAAAAGTGAGAAAATAAAATAAAAGACGAAAAAACACGATGGTAACTATGGCAACATCACCCCTGACGACAGGGATGCCAAGAGGAGAATAATAATAATAACATAACACGACCCCCCCCCCCTCCCCCCCGAACACCACACTGGTCTGAATGAACCAATACAATTGCGTTGTTTTGCTGACGTACATTTGTATTTGCTTTTCATAATTTTTAGTCAAATGTGTGTAACGTTAAACCACCAGTGTAGATGTGTATACATAATTGTTTCTATTTTCACGTAGAACTGCCTAAGTCCGGAAATAAATCCGTATTTTACCAAATATAGATTTATTGAACTGTCACAATTCAATTAGAATACTCTTTCGAAAGCTTCCTAACTATCTTGAAAACCCGATTCACCATTAGAAAGCCGTTTTGCTTTCATTACCGTGCAACCGAGCTTTCAAGACGAGTCAAAACTACAAGAAACAATATCGATTCCAGATTTTTTGGTACACACAGTTTAATACGCATAATTATATTGGATTACATGCTCAGCTTTACGATTATAATTATTGTCAGTGAACCGAAATCCTCGATGAAATCTACACATTCTGTGTCAACCTTTCAGGAACATAGTCCACTGGCTCAGTCTTTTTCACCGTAAAGTGATCAGTCTTTTGATTCGATTATATATCTATGTACACTATAATACAGTTCACACATTTGCTTCAGCTTCACGCCTTCTTCGCGAGCTTCTTCGCTGGTGTCCTCTTCGGTCGCTTCGCACCGGCTGCCTTGGGCTTCTTCGCTTGGCCGGCAGCTTTCTTCGGCTTCGCTGGCGATTTCGCGAGCTTCTTCACGGCCGGTTTCTTCACGGCGAGCTTCTTCGGGCTTTTTGCGGCCTTCTTGATCGCTTTCTTCGGCGTCTTCACCTTCTTCGGGCGGCGGGCAGCTTTGGGTTTCTTCGCAGCCGACTTCTTCTCACCGATACGGAAGCTTCCGGC
>OZ024860.1:39432722-39520222 GCA_964017155.1 Oasisia sp. SBJ-2009
CTCCCTCCCCCCTCCTCCCTCCCTCCCTCCCTCCCTCCCTCCCTCCCTCCCTCCTCTCTCTCCTCTCTCTCTCTCCCCTCTCTCTCTCTCATCTCTCTTCTCTCTCTCTCTCTCTCTCTCTCTCTCTCTCTCTCTCTCTCTCTCTCTCTGTATGCATCGGTGAGAGTTTTTCTTACCCCAGCAGTGGGTTGATAAGGAACCCAGAGGCCCCCCTCGCCCCAAAACACTCCTCTTGAATCCTCCTGTCGATGTTAACAAGGCAGCGTCTATCTCGGAGCAACGAACTCCTCAAACTAGACAATCCCATCTTTATTCAAAATGCAAACGCATGCTGAAAATGGTAATTTGAGTTTTTCCAGACTACCTAGACGCAGATATCAACTGTCAAAACGGAACAGGCGTGACGTCACAGTGGTAAACGATGCGATCACCAGCAGAGCAGAGAGGCCCGGATAGCACATCCGCCTGGCACGCCGGCGCACCGGGTACAATAACCAGACAGGGGCATGGTAAATTTAGTGTAAAACCTGGCTCTCAACATCGGGGACTGCATATACGGAGAATCACGTTAATGTTGATCCCGTCTCAGTTTGGGATGTAAAAGAACCAAGGACGACAAGCTCCCTGGCAGTGACAGTGACCACCCTCAATGTCAGCACAGAGAGGCCGGCTTGGCGACAATTGTCTGAAAAAGGGTGACTAGTTGAATGAGACATCACAAGATCAGAACGTTGTAACAACAATATATACAGACAAGTCACTTGATAGAACCCGGCCGAGAACTGGAAACAACTACAACTAGAACGACTAGAACAAGGCGCTGGACTTGCCGCTGACGCCGCAGTGGCGGTGGAGGGTGACGAAAGGAGAGTGGTGCATTTGGAAACATTTCGACGACTATTGTTTTCTGCGAATACCTCGATTTCCATTTAAGAAATTGTCCTAAAACACCACCAATTTACTAAATATTGGGGAGCCAAATTGGAGCAAAGTGTCCTCCACAAATAACCTAGCCACCAACCCCCCCCCCCCCCGGTTCCAACCCAAATACATAACTTGTATAGGATATGTGTCAGTATTTATTTATGTAGGCATGCGTGTGTGCTTTTTGAAAATGCATATCTTGCATATATCGCATATATCAGAATAATAGTTTTATTTATTTATCAAATTTAATTTATTTATTGTGTTTAATTAAGATATTTTATTCTAACTATCTTAACGTGTTCTAAATTTTATCTGAAGTTTACCTTTATCACTTTTTAGACAACACACTAACTGAGTAACTTGAATGCATTTTTATTGTACAGCGCTTTGAGCATAATGGACATTGCGCTTTATAAATAACAAATGTTATTATTAATATTATTATTATTGATATTGTTCTCCTTTTTCTTTTTCTTTTTCTTATTATTATTATTGTTAGTATTATAAGTATTATAAGTATTATAAGTATTATAAGTATTATAAGTATTATAAGTATTATAAGTATTATAAGTATTATAAGTATTATAAGTATTATAAGTATTATAAGTATTATAAGTATTATAAGTATTATAAGTATTATAAGTATTATTAGTAGTGGTAGCGGCAGCGGCAGCGGCAGCGGCAGCGGCAGCGGCAGCGGCAGCGGCAGCGGCAGCGGCAGCGGCAGCGGCAGCGGCAGCGGCAGCGGCAGCGGCAGCGGCAGCGGCAGCGGCAGCGGCAGCGGCAGCGGCAGCGGCAGCGGCAGCGGCAGCGGCAGCGGCAGCGGCAGCGGCAGCGGCAGCGGCAGCGGCAGCGGCAGCGGCAGCGGCAGCGGCAGCGGCAGCGGCAGCGGCAGCGGCAGCGGTAGCGGTAGCGGTAGCGGTAGCAGTAGCAGTAGTAGTAGCAGTATGTACCTATCCGTCCCACTCTCCGGCCAGGTGTCTGCGTATACAGTTCACACACCCTTCAGTCCACACACTACGCAGGTCGACTTACACCGTGTCGGCGGACACGCTTGACTGCGCCGACTCTCTTTCATGTTCCCGCCGATGCAGCAGCTAGCACCATTCAAGACAACGAAAACCACTTTCTTCACGACTATGCGCTGTATAGACTTCGACATCTCTGACATGGGTCTATAATATTGTATCACCGACTGTGATATAGGATATAAATGTAAAGAAAAATGTGTGATTTGTTTACTTATTTCGGCTCGCGGCAGCGAGAAAGACACCTGAGAGCAACCCATGCGTGACGGCGAAACGTAATTGTCTGTGAAATACGAGTATCACTCATTTGAAACAGCCCGCCCGACGAACCTCTTCACTCAGAACCTCCATGTACGCGTACACACGCTCGCAAGCACGCACGCACGCACGCACGCACATATACACACACGCAAGCATACACGCATCGCACGCACACACATACACGCGCGCGCATATGTTGATTATTCATCCACAAAACAATCCCTTTAAAATAAGTCATTAAACAATGCTATAAATGTGGATGTTTAGTAATTTGTATACCACCATATCTATTAAATAGTATTATATGGTGCTGTACAATACAAAGAAAAGGCACAATGAAAGTTGATATAAATAGTCAACATAACACACATATATTATTATTATATAAAATAGCAACATAAAATGCATCCATGGATTATTTAATTAATAATAATAATAAATAAGTTTAAAAAAGTAAATGGAAAATGCTGTGGTATTGTCTAACGACGTCTACTGTAACTGACACTGGTGTCTAGACTCTAGAGTCTACCCTTGTCACCCCAGGACCTGTGACATTCTACCTCCGTCACCCCAGGACCTGTGACATTCTACTTCCGTCACCCCAGGACCTGTAACATTCTACCTCTGTCACCCCAGGACCTGTAACATTCTACCACGTCACCCCAGGACCTGTAACATTCTACCTCTGTCACCTCAGGACCTGTAACATTCTACCTCTGTCACCCCAGGACCTGTAACATTCTACCTCTGTCACCCCAGGACCTGTAACATTCTACCTCTCTCATCCCAGGACCTGTAACATTCTACCACGTCACCCCAGGACCTGTAACATTCTACCTCTGTCACCTCAGGACCTGTAACATTCTACCTCTGTCACCCCAGGACCTGTAACATTCTACCTCTCTCATCCCAGGACCTGTAACATTCTACCACGTCACCCCAGGACCTGTAACATTCTACCTCTGTCACCCCAGGACCTGTAACATTCTACCTCTCTCATCCCAGGACCTGTAACATTCTACCTCTGTCACCCCAGGACCTGTAACATTCTACCTCTGTCACCCCAGGACCTGTAACATTCTACCTGCGTCACCCCAGGACCTGTAACATTCTACCTCCGTCACCACAGGACCTGTAACATTCTACCTCCGTCACCCGAGGACCTGTAACATTCTACCTCCGTCACTACAGGACCAGTAACATTCTACCTCCTTCACCACAGGACCTGTAACATTCTACCTCTGTCACCCCAGGACCTGTAACATTCTACCTCTGTCACCACAGGACCTGTAACATTCTACCTCTGGCACCCCAGGACCTGTAACATTCTACCACGTCACCCCAGGACCTGTAACATTCTACCTCTGTCACCACAGGACCTGTAACATTCTACCTCTGTCACCCCAGGACCTGTAACATTCTACCTCTGTCACCCCAGGACCTGTAACATTCTACCACGTCACCCCAGGACCTGTAACATTCTACCTCTGGCACCCCAGGACCTGTAACATTCTACCTCCGTCACCCCAGGACCTGTAACATTATACCTCTGTCACCCCAGGACCTGTAACATTCTACCATAGGTCTTGGGGTGACGGGGGTAGAATGTTACAGTCAACCAAGTACCATTCACCTGCACGCGGTGTGACAGCATTTATATTATATTTATGATAACTGTTCCAGCCTACATGTCCCGTCACGGGCACACTGACTGTACATGGCGAATATATTACCTGTGGATTTCGTTGAGGTGGTCTCTTTCTCTGTCCGAGACTCCAGCCGTCCGCCCGGCACTCTTTTTTGTGCGTGTATGGAACCTCTCTCCCCGTTTGTGTGTGAAATATGCTGACATTTGTGTGTGTGTGTGTGTGTGTGTGCGTGCGTGCGTGCGTGCGTGTGCGTGCGTGTGCGCGCGCGCTCGTGTGTGTGTGTGTACGCGCGCGTGTGTGTGTGCATGCATGCGTGCGTGTGTGCGTTGCGTGTGTAACTCCTCTTACGTTTTATGTGTGACTTGTGGTGACATTTGTGTGTGCGTCATCCGAGTTGCAATGTCCGAGATGTTGAGGCCGCATATTTTCTTGAGTGATCTACGGAAATGGTCAACTGCACCCTGACCCACCCTCGGACACCGCTCCTACCGTGGGATGTTGTAGAGCTCAGTGGCGCAGTAGATATATATATATATATATATATATATATATATATATATATATATATATATATATATATATATATATATATATATATATACATTAAAATAATAAATTAAATTAGATTTTCTTTTCTTTATTCAGTCACTAGTTTAGTTGTCAATTTAAGTTATTCAGTCATTCATGTAATGCCATATATATAGTTTACTGGTCAAAATAATAAATTAGTATATTATATATATAATATATATATATATATATATATATATATATATATATATATATATATATATAATATATTAAACTAATTTAATATTGTTTATGTTAATTAAATATAACAGTGCCATACTGTAATTATTGTAATTGTACCTTTAGATCATGACTGTTTTGCACAGTTTTATTGTAGCAAACTTTATAAACGTCTTGTTTTATTACACACATTTCAGTACTTATATTAATAATTACATAACTATAAATAGTTTGGAAACACAATTGAACAAGATTCTACTTTGGAAATGATTGCTTAAATACTTTTAATTAATTAATTTATTATTATTATTACAAGCATAATCATTGTTACTGTTATTGTTGTCATTATTATTATTATATATTGAACCGACTGAGTTATTGAATCAGTGAATGAATAAAATATTTACTCAATCATCAAACCAACAATGCAATAATTCAGCCAATATATAATTCAGTTAATAGGATATTCGACAAATTAATTAATCAAACATGCAGTTAATCAATCAATCAGACAGATGACCAATTATAACAGTACTCAGCCAGTCGGTAATATTAAGCAGTCAATTAGTCAAAAAGTTAGTCAATCAACCAGTTAATTAATTTGTTAACCATATAATTAATCAGTTATTTAATCAATTAGTCAGTCAACGCAATTTAACTTTCCATTTCGTGCATAAACCTGACTGGTGTATATTTAAATATTACTTTACTAATACTAATAAGTTTATTTTATATATCCTGACGCGTATTAATATACGACCACCAATCCATGCATCATATCTATGAATCAACTTTAGTCTTAACATAGTTACATAGCTGTCTGGCACGAGACTGACAAGAGACGGCCAGCTCAATTAGCACAAACAGCTGTCTAGACTTATAACCTCAGGCGTGCACAACAATGTATTCAACTAGAACCATAGTTCAAAGAACACCTCTAATTTGTTGTCTGGGGTGTAAAATCCTCAATCTACAAGTGATTAATTTGGAAGCGCGACCGCATTGTGAGTGGCAAATACCAATGGACCCTCCGAGCATGACGTGTCGATAGCGGCCGAGCGAACGTGAATAGACGGTCCGAATAGACTAGTGCGACTACGTCGTGTAGCGTAACGATAATGATCGTTCGGGGGGCTCGGGGCAGTTGACGGCACGCTACACCACACAGCAGTGCAGTCAGTGCTCACTACACCGAACTAGGGCCTCGGTAAGCCTTTAGTAACACATGCAACGGAACACTGTGGATTAGCACGGCGCATGGGAGCTACCACAGCTAGCGCTTGAAATGTAACACGTAGGATACGTGTCACTACTGCTGCTGCTGCTGCTGCTGCTGCTGCTGCTACTGCTACTGCTACTGCTACTGCTACTGCTACTACTACTACTACTACTACTACTACTACTACTACTACTACTACTACTACTACTACTAGTAGTAGTAGTAGTAGTAGTACTACAACTACTACTACTACTACTACTACTTCTACTACTACAACAACTACTGCTATAACAACAGCAACTACTACTACTACTACTACTACTACTACTACTACTACTACTACTACTACTACTACTACTACTACTACTACTACTACTACTACTACTACTACTACTACTACTACTACTACTACTACAACTAATAATAATAATAATATTAATATTAATTAAAAAAATACTTCTACTTTGAATACGACAACAACAACAACAACTACTGCTGCTGCTGCTAACTTATTATTGCTACTAATGATGGTGATTATGAAGATGATGATATTTTAATGTCTATTGCGCTTAAATCATTGGATTAAATCATCGTCCTGCAATTCAAATCCCGTTCGGATATGGTTCGTATCGCTATATTGAACAACTCTGTTTTCTGCAACAGCGTGAAAAACTGTTTACACCTGTATACTTGAACCATGTATGTCAAGTCCCACGAAGCGCTACACTGACACGTTTCTCGCGTGTCACATCTGCATGCTATTGTGCTCACTCTATCAGCGACTCCGATCTGACTGCTACTGTGACACTCCGAGGTGCCTTGGCACGACGACAGCCGTTCAAGGAGCGGCAGTTCACTTCGCAGTCACAGATAAGAACAAGTTAAGTTAGTTGATTCGAGACGTATTAAGAAGGGGTACAACGGGTATTTTCGTGGTTCGTGATTTGCAATATGATTTCCTCGTGAAACTTTAAGGCTCATTAGTTTGTTAACCCATTGGTTCGCGATCAGGTGCACTAGCGTGAATATTATTATATTGTCCTTGTTAACTCTGATTGAGGTAAGTTTCTTCGTAAAATTGACGACCGGTGATTAAACATGTCGATCTCTTCACAGATTTCTGCTAACAAAACATCTATACCACCAGGCCGCAAAAGATAACAATTTAAACAAGAAACTGTATTTATCAGTGTGAAATACGAAAACCGAAACTGTGGAATGTGAAATATATTTTTCTCACTGTGAATTGTGACCCATGACTCCCCGCGCCCCCTCTCTCTATTTTTTGTCGATATAACATCAAAGCATTTGAAAAAATTTCGTCGGTGTGACATTGTCACGTCCCGTCACGCCACGTAACGTGAAACCATGCCACGTCACAAAGGGAACTCATCAGCGTACGCAACCTGTCACACCACGTCGTGAAGCATTACGTGACGTCACAGTCAATCCAGTGCATTGTTCATTAAGTATACAATGTCACACTCGTACTCCTATCGTAATGAGATGTGTCAAACACCGTTAGGTTTTCTAGGATTTTTTTAAACAAAGTTTTACTGGACAAGTTAAAAACCGACCAATGTGATTATTGTTGATAAAAAAGTAACAGACACGTGGTTCTTTCTTGTACACCAGACACAGGGAACTATGCCTAACTCAACTGCACTTACCTGCCGCAGTTGTGATTTTGGAACATATCGATACGGGTGCGTAAAAAAATAACATTTCCTTATTTAATCACATATTCTGCCGAAGATTCTTATACTTAATCACTAACCGTTGTCTGATCGATATTGTGCAAACGAACTTTAAAAATGTGTAAATAGAATGATAAAAGCTACGTTTCATAAACCGACGCTACATACCATACTGGCATATACACATATTGGTCATAGCAGCTGTGAAATGCCTCGTTTACGGCTATATTTTACCTACTAGATACTAAAGACATATCAAAATAGAATTTGCATAGCTTTTCTATGAAACTAAATATGTGTGGTAGCCAATCGATTTAATTGCAATTCACAGTCACACACTTGATGCATTCGTAGATGGAATGGCTAAAGAATAGCTGGACCGGCTGGACCTTCACACCCAGCGCGCCAAAGTGGATTTCATTGCTATGCACAGAAATAACTATTAAAACCGATCCCTACTTCCAAAATTATAGCGGTAATCCCGACTGGGTCCCCGTAGAATCGAGCCTGGTATTCCGTTACCGAATTGGAGTTAAATAGCAAAATAGAGACTTTTAAGTCTTCATTGTTGAAGAATTCATTATACAGATCATACCGAATTTTTGGGGTAACATAAAAAATAATAAATTCTCTTAACAGGCACCCCTCTCATGTAACGTAGTTTTTATAGTCGCGTATCCTTCCCGTCCAAAAATGTGTCACTATAACCGTTGTTAGTATTAAAAAATATTAATTATTTAAAAATATTGTGTAGAATATGGTTTATTCTATATTCCTGCTGTTTGTTTATTTAAAATATACACATACTTGTTGGTTATTTATATATACCTTCTACAAGTGTGGCGAAAGCTATGCATTAAGACAATCATAATTATGTCAAACTGTTAATGAAATATTTGATATGCGCGTTCAGTGGTTTAATTGATAAAATATAATGTAATTACTCACCACACCAGTAGTCTAATACACGTTAATTTGTATGTAAAGTATTATTGTGTAGGCCTAGTCTCGCCATTAGATTGATATATTTGACAGGTGTAGATTTAGAGCTCTAACAAATGTCACGCATGGATAAAAACACGGTCTCTGTAAAATATTTGTTTTAGAAAAAAAAATTACAATGTCATTATTTAAATGACACAACATATATACTTTAATAATTGGTCCTGGTATAGTTTACGTTACTTATATTTTAATGCCTAAAATATATACATGTACTGGAAAAATCCCGCAAGCACTATCAACTAAATTCCCCATTCGTTTCCTACTTCCTAATAGGCCTATTTATAACATAGAACTATGACATTTCATTATCGCGACTGGTGACAATTGTGAAACAATTGTTTGTTGAATCTGTGACTAACATGTGTTTAAATGTAGTAACTGTGATAACTTTGTGTACACGTAGTTTGCTGTAAACGCAGATAAACGGATTCGCAGTTGTTACAAATTCGTCTAACGTTGACTGTTCGAGTGTCAATCGCCGACCTACACACAGTAAACACATTTTGAGAAAAAACAGTATTAAAACTTCCGTTAACCTCATTATTCTAATTAATTGGTTAACATTGCATATCAGTGGATGGCAATCACGTTAAATATGCCAGTTATATGCGGTATATTAGTTAGAATATTCATAAAATGATAGGTACAAGAAATGTAACGGCTATCGACCAAGATGGCGGGACCGACAAAATGTGTGCTACTGTGGTTCACGTTACGACCGATTTTCACACAGTAAATAAGCAGAAAAACATAATCTATGTAAGCGAAACGATTAATCAGGTTTATATCTTCCATGAAAACACATGCAACGTTACCTAAATCGGAAATTATTAAAACATTTCAATAAAATATCACGAACTTCACTGATGATGCGATGTGACTGAGCTGTTTAAATTGTAATAACTTGTCAACGGTATATTCGACATAATAGTTGTTTGTACCACCTGAAAGCTACATGTATCGCAGTTATGAAAATATAAGCGGTGGTATGTGTTACTCGAAGCATTTAGCAACAACGAGGCATTTTTAGTGATCAAGTAGCACATGTGGCGGAAATGAAACGGCAAAAGCTAAGCGCTTCGACGAGAACTGTTGCCGGTCTACAACCACGTCCGCGCGCTCGCTATAAAGCCGAGTGCAGCGCGCGGTCTTTTCATACTCGATTCGACTCGTTCAAGAACTCGCTCTTCGTTGACGCTGTTCCTGTCGCCGTTGTGAAGATGTCTGCACCCGCCGCCACCCCCGCGAAGCCCGCCAAGAAGCCGGTCGCCAAGCCGAAGAAGCCAGCAGCTCATCCGAAATACACGGAGATGATCGCCGCCGCCCTGGGAAGTCTGAAGGAGCGCGGAGGATCGTCCCGACAGGCGATTCTCAAATACATCATGGCCCACTACAACGTCGGCAAAGATGACCGCGTCGTCAACCAGCACCTGAAGATGGCACTGAGGGCTGGCGCGAAGAACGGCAGCTTGAAGCAGGCGAAGGGCACCGGCGCCTCTGGCAGCTTCCGTCTCGGCGAGAAGGCGAAGGCAGCGCCCAAGAAGAAGGTGGTCGCAAAGAAACCCAAGGCAGCTGGCGCAAAGAAGCCCAAGACGCCCAAGAAGAAGGCCGTCAAGAAGGCGAAGAGCCCAAAGAAGACCGCTAAGAAGCCAGCAGCGAAGAAGCTCGCGAAATCGCCAGCGAAACCCAAGAAGGCCAAGACTCCGAAGAAGGCCAAGGCAGTGAAGAAGCCGAAGGCCGCTAAGCCAAAGAAGGCCGCGAAGAAACCCGCAGCGAAGAAGGCATAAACTGTGCATCACGAACTGTATATATGATGTAAATAGTGTCTGCGGACACCGCAGCAAACATTTAGTGGCTAGGTGAGACTGCTATGCGAAGCTGGAACTGTTGTGAATGGCCGTGTTCCTCACTCTGTGAAGAAGCGCTCGAGTATTTAATGATGTATGACTGAAATTATGCCTGCAATGAAATATATATATTTTTGTACCGATTACAGTCTTGCTATTTTTCATTTACGTTCATTTACATCATCGTTCGCAACGTAGTCGGGCCATTGCAACCAACGAAGCGCCACAAATTTTGGCATTTAATTACCAATTTACGTAATTCACGGTTGCAATTGTCCAATTACGTCATATTTATGTATAGACAGGAATGAGATCGCCCTCGTAGATATGATAACTTGGAGATCAGACTGCGCGCGCTTGCAACAAGGTAAAGTATTGCCCGTGTCGCGCAGAGTTTTGCTATGTGTTTGTATTAGAATAATCTTATCTTTAGAGATACAGAGAAGACGCGCGGGATCTTTCAACATGTTAGGCCATCTTTGTTGTGCGCTATTACACTCGAGCTGCGCATTTTGTTTGATAAATAGAGGTATTTTTTCTCGACTTTTCCGAAAAAAAACTTAAGTTAATAGACATTTCTGCGAATTGTGTGTTAGGCGTATTCATTTGTATCCGTAATGGAAATAAACAGTGAAATTGACGTAACGGTAATTATTTATCACACCTTAGAAATGTTTCGTTAGTTAAATCGTTTAATTTTATTTCGAATCCGCGCAGAAAAATGATTTGTTGATATATATTACACGCGCTAACCAGGTATAATAAGGCTCCGTGCTCATGAAGTCTTGATCACTATCCAGTATATTTTGTTTGTGCAATGGTTCAATTATTTCAGCTCCCCTCTAGCGATATATATATATATATCTTATTTTGTATCAATAAGCAAACGCAATGTAACCGGATTTCGGTAACAAATAACCGAATGCAACATCTGAATGTAATATTAATTTTATTACAATATCTTGTTTGAAGTACATGGTAAACAAGCAAGCCTTAATCATATCGCATGTAAACAAATGAAAAACATTCCAATGTTTTTCTTACTGTCCACTGGGAATCATATCACAATATCACTGATAATCGTACAAAACTTACAACGTCCGCCGCCAAATACCTTTAATTTAATAATTCGAAATTCTACTGTTTAATATCACCGCTGTCTTATTCAATAAAAGACAACACAATCAAGAGACTGGTTTTTGTTTCATTTGTCTTCCTTGTCCTTCGTCTCCACCGTCTCTTTGTCTCCACTCGTGTTCTCCTGTCTCTTGATTTCTAGAGTCCTTCCGCTGTCCTCGGGCGCACCTTTCACCTTGCCGCTGACCACTAGATAGCCGTCGTTGGTCAGTGTCGACTCGAGTGTCTCCGCCTCCACGTCCTGCAACACATGAAACATTTCACTGAAGTAATAGGCCTCGGAAATAATTTGCACAAATCTCACGTGACAGCAACGCTATGCAACGAAAGAAAGTTTCCTGCTTCTAACAACATTACGGCGACGTACTATTCACGTAAACATCAATATGTTTTGACGACTATTGTCAACACCATTGAACAGTTTTACTTTTTATTTTAGTGTGTAAATACAGTTATTATTATTATTACAGATCCGTTGTTCTAAAACTTCACACAGCCATGTCTAATTTAACCCTGGAACTATTCAACCGGAACCCTCTCAAGTGAAACTCTTCCCATCACATCCGAGCATATGGATTACAAACACTCACTGAATGTATCACATCGATGCTCCCTATCGAGTCACGTGTCGAATAAACTCACCTCTGGCACGGCGAAGCGTCTCGTGAACTCTCGCTTCACGTAGCCGTATTTGTCGGCTTTCTGTTGGTGGCTGCCGGAGATAACGAGCTCGTTGTCAGCGATCTTCACAGAGAGCTCTTCGGGCGTGTACTGACTCACGTCCAACTTCACTTCAAACTCCTTTCTGTCATACTTCACCTGTGTGAAACAATGTCATACACCAGGAATTAATTGCGTTCTACTCTTTTCTGTGCGATGTTTGACTAATTTATTAGGTGAACACGTGTCTTACTTAAATTAAATATTGGCATACGTCATCATCATCTGAGCGCTACACCCAACATACGGTGACCGTGTAACGCTGTTCAGTAGGACTCTATTCAATCTATAGACAAATACTTTTATTATTTTTTAAACATAATAACAATAATAAAACATATATAGCGCAGCGCATTTAACATCGGGGAGCTGACAAGTCAAGAGTGATACCGCCAAAAAACATCAAACAAGGCTAGCCTAAGGCTTATATATAAACAGTTCAAAACGATAATTTATAATTATGATGGGAGTATTTGCCAGCCACATATATAACACTTTATAATGATAAACACGTAACTGATTCACCATACGTACAGGCATTTTAGTTGTTTTTACATTTTTAAGCATAGACATGTAACTGACCCACGCATTTAAATTGTGTTGGCAACACTTTTGTAATACTTATATAAAAATGATCGAAAATGGTAAAAATTATGGGAAATACTGCTACACCTACATTGACTTCTTTTCCCGCCACCGGAGATCTTTCCCAAACCCTGTTCCCGAACACGCCGTCCATCATCCTCTCCATGTCCCGAAAGTGTTCCTCCATCGACCTCCCCATGTACGACTGGAGCGGCCACGGAAACAGACGATCCGAGTCGAACAGTCTTCGCGGAATCAAACTGAACGGTCCCCGGCGGTCGAAATAGGTTCGTCGACACACGGGCCTCGCGCAACGAGCGAGTGCCTGGCAGGTGGGGCGGCCCAGTTTCAGCAACAAATTCGGCATTTTCGTTCTGTGTCAAGTCCCGGTAAATCGAACTACGAAAGCACCGATCGAACGTCGATATCCTGCACGAATCTCAGACACCGTTTCTTCTTTCGTTTCCGATGTACGCGGGGTTTTATACTGCCGTTACACTGCGTTTATACTGCGCCGCCGATCTGATGAAATGCATAAACACTGGCGGCGGCGCATGCGCGTGACGTCACATGTCCTATATTTGACCCGATAGAAAGGTCTCGAACGAAGATACTGTCGTCTCGAACATGCGGGAGTGGACGAGTAGATGCTGGACGCTGGTCGAGGCAGACGATTAACTTTTGTGTGCATCTTTATTCCGTACAATAGCGTAAGGATGTAGGTCTCAAATACGGTCAGATAACTGTCGAGTTCACGGTGATTTATAGGTAAACCAACTTCGTCACTATCAGTGGAAACCACCGTCGCTACAGTCTACAGCTAGGCGCACTACCGATATAGTGTAGACCGAATACCCTAATAATTAATTGTACAGGAGGCAGAGGTAGTTATGTGTAGCTGTGTACTATAATTATGTGGTAGTAAATTTTACATTTTTTTCTTTAAGTTGTAAAAACGCAACACACAGGAGAATATGCCCAAACATATAAAAAAAATCTTGTAAAGAAAAAACACTAATTCGAAAATAAGTTTTCTTGTTTTTTCTTTTCAGAATGTGCGCTTTAATAGTGACAAAAACGTAATTTGATAATTGAATGCTTGCTTTTAGAATTTAGTTGAGTCAAACAGTTTAATTGACTACGAAGTTACATATCCAGCGTAACAAATATGTTAATTTAACAACGCATTCACCTATTGACTTTAAGTATTGGTTTGTGAGTTGTGAGTTCAATAGCTTGAACGTATGAACAGTTCTAAAATAGTTAATAACCGGATCTATAGCGATCTATTGTAGGAGACTAAATTTAGCTCTCCAATATTTCTGGAATGTTTGCTAGTTAAGAAGCGGATTTGGTAAGGGTACATGTTTGCAGAATTGCACCTTTTTGTCAGTTCCACGCCCGTCTTTTGATGAATGTTTTTTTACTAGAAATATCCGTTAGAAAAACCCCTTAGGAACAGCATTTTATTTAGAATCCATATAGATTCCTCAGCAGAACGCTGTTGGCAGTGTTGCATCAGACGGATAGATATTGCGGTAGACAGATATTGCATCAGATGATCAGAAAGCTGGAGAGGGCGCCGGAGTCACATTAACGTCATCAATCGTGCACACTATAGACGGACGTGTTCTATTTATATCCGTGGAAGCGGTTAGTAAAGGATCGGGTTTAGTGGGGTCACTGATGCATGTCCCACACTTACATTGAGGCTAGGTCGGGGCCAGTACCGATATAATGCCGTGCAGAAAAATACGGAAATTTTCCGGATTATAAATGTTGCGTCCGCATCATTATTGACAGTACGCTGTCGCGCTTACATTTTTCCGGTCGTTAAAAACGTTCCGATTGACATTACTGCACATGTGCAATAAACGTAAAATCAGCAATGTCCAGCGAAACAACAAAGCATTTTCGGTATAAATGCTACGAGCTATTCGTTAATTCTCCTGTGATTATTACTGTGGAGCGTTTCTTGAAATGTCGTTCAATGTAATAAAATATTATGTTTCTTATCAATCACTGTCACGGATTATGGCGCACTAGTGTCACGTGATATACGCTTGCTATCAAAATATGCCTAAAAACCTGTTTGCCTCGTGTTAATTTGCGACAAATATCTTTGCAGAGAGGTTATATACTTCCTAACGAACAACCCGTAGTACTCAGTACTCATTTATCGCGCATGCGCAGAAAAGTCAATCGGAACGTTTTTAACGCCGGAAAAATGTAAGCGCTACAACGCTGTGACACGGATGATGACGTCAGACTCGAAGCAGATCGTCGGAAAGCTAAGTATCAAATGACGCAATGTTCGCCTACAGACCTGCACCATGAAGGGGGTGGGGTGGATTTGTACGCACCACTCGCTAGGTGTAGAGTTCCACTCGAGTTCGTATTGCTATCGGTACGACGGTAAGTTGTTAGCGTCTAGCCCTGGTTCCCGTTTTGCGCGCGTGGTTCGTGTGATTGATACGTAATACGTTTTACACACTCATTACGGTTTACGTTCCGACCAGCTGTCTTATTTGCCCCACAAGAGGTGATAATCTTAATTCTCATATAATGGGATATTTCACACTTCGAAGAGTTATTTTGTATCCTATGTGACAATTAAATGGATTAATCCCTGAAAAATTTGTGTCTATGTCCCGATCTGTACAAGAAGGAAACTTCAACATAAACAATCATATATGCAATCATGATTCGATTTGGTAGTGTTTGAGTGTGCATAATTAAAATGTGGCCACATGGGATTGTGTCTATTGTTTGAATTATTGTGAACAATATTTTTGCGTATAAAATGTAGTTAGGTTTCAGTGGAAATAATGTCCATTTAACATGATCATGGCAACGTTCGCTTCCCTGCCATACGTAATCATACGGCTAGCGGCAGTATTTACACTTACTTTTTTTGTAGAAAATAGCCGGAGAAGTGTTATCATAAATACCCCTTCGTCTCTTGTTCTGATCGCAGCTAAAGACAATCGGGTTGTAAAATAATAGTAGAGCGAGATGATTGACATGCATCGCACACGGGCGAACTGATTTAAATAGCCGTTGCGCGCAAACAGGAAGTAAGTTAAATTATTGTGTACAATCACAAAGGTAATATCAACATGTTGGTACGTGTACGAAGTCCATGACCCCCTTTTCGAACATGTACGTATTGATAGTAGCGAGCGCCCCCTGTCGGTTCGCTGTTCAACAACGACCACTGGCGTAAGCAGGACCTAAGTGCGTAATAACTAACTAACTAACTAACTATATATATATATATATATATATATATATATATATATATATATATATATATATATTAAAATAACACAAAATATCAAGGTATTAAATTAACACATTTTATTTCACAAAATGAACACGTGAAAGTGTAAATGACATAACATAAATGTAAACAAATCGCATGTAGAAATTGCTACACATATATGATTTCTACGGAAGATCACACTCATGTAAATGAACAAATAAATAAAAGTAGCCAAGTTTGTATAACCGCTGCAAAAGTTTCTAACGTATTGAAGATAAAGTAAAACCCATGTAAATAGCTTGGTTATAGCAGAACTACCTCGTGTAAATTATCACACATTTACAAGTTGACGCATTAGCGGAATGCGTTATTTTTTCGAGGTACTTCATGTAATATTTGCCAATGCAATGTTTACATGTTTTGTTTACAATTTAGTAATTTTGCAGTAAAAACATTCACATTTCGGGTACAGTTTCGTGCTCATAAAACGCAATAATAAAATGTACGGGAAATTTATTTTCAATATACTTATAATTGTATTAAGAACGGTACATTATAATAACGAAGAATAGGGTTAGGTCAATGTTTCATCTGCTTGGAAAGTTAGCGCTGGTTCGGCGTATGATGACAACATTGCTCCTGCTTGTAACGACAACGTTGGTCCTGCATGTAATGACAACGTTGTTATAAGCCAGCGTTCCCCGGTGTGTCACGTCAACGTTATTCCAGCGTGTAACGTCAACATTGCTCCCACGTGTCACGACAACGTTGCTCTTCCGCGTCACGTCAACGTTGCTCCCACGTGTTACGTCAAAGTTGCTTCCCCGGTCTGACGTCATTACGGCCGCTACTCTCTGCCCTGTCCATTCGCTGGTGTTACGATTTCTTTGCACTGATGTCGATTGTTCTGCCTGGCGTGGATGACTTCATCCTGCCGCTGACGACGAGGAATCCATCTTCCGTCAGTTGCGACTCAAGCGTGTCTTCCTCGACCCCCTGCAATGGGCATGCATGAGTGAACACGGAGTCAATATAGCACAGGTGGACTTGGGCATTAGTCATAGGTCAGATGAAATGATACACGTTACGTACACTTGCACGTACACACGTATATATATATATATATATATATATATATATATATATATACTTATGTACAAAACGATCACGTTACGAAACGATCACGTTACGTACACATGGTCGTGCTGCACGTAAGTATAAGTCCGTATACATAGTACATACATATGTACGTGTACACGTGCGCACATGTGTTCATGTTTATAGTTATTAATAACTTCGTTTTATTAAACATTTCTGAATAAAACGACGAGCTGGAGTTATGATCAGCCTTCCGGTATTTATGAAATGGTCCATTTTGGTGCGATTTTAAGTTTTTGGAGAGCCTCGATTTTTTTTGTAACCGGACACCCTTCACAGTGATACAAATAATAAACAAATAAAATAAAAATAGTAATAAATAAAACTAATAAAATTAAAATAAATAAGCCGTACCGGAGGAAGGGCGAAGCGACGCGTGAACTGTCTGGACGAGACGCCGTGGGGGGTCGGTAGGTCTGGCTGTTCACCCTCCACGACCAACTCGCCCTCTTTCACCTTCACGGCGAGTTCATCGGGGGCGAAGTCGCTCACCTTCATTCGCACCTCGTACGTGTCGGCGTCGCACTTCACCTGTCGCCAGAACGTACACGTAATGTCGTTGATTACGCATCGTTATTTGTACGTTTAATAGCAGAATTAACACGTCATGATTTTTCCCCACGCTAGCTCCTAGTCGTTTATATAAAGGCATAGACCCTACGCGGACACATACTAAAATCAACAAGACGGTCAGCTCAATAATGTATTGTAGTACAGTGATTCGCGCGTAATAAGATAATACGTACACAACAAGTCTAAGGGCCTGATAAGTATTTGCACATGTCGATCAAATGTTTATGGAAATGTTTATGGCGATCGTCATTGGTACGTGTTATTATACAGCGACACATATACCCAAAACAACTATCACCATACACAAACTGTGTTAGCAACTACTGATTATGTACACACGTCTACGCGCACGTTACTGTCGATGCCATTTCGTGTACGTGACAACGCCTAACTACTGCCAGGTTAAGTATATAACAACGCCTAAAGTTCTGCTGCCATGTTATGTACATGGCAACGCCTAACTGCTGCTAGTATGTGTAAGTGACATCGTCTGACTGCTACCAGCCTACGTACGCGTAACTGCTGCCAAAATATGTACGTGACAACGCTTAAGTTAACTGCTAAAGCTATGTACGTGACAACGCAATATTGTTGCCTAGTTACGTGACACATACCTCGACCGCCCGGTCACCGACAGCCTCCGACGCGTTGTCTCTCCACCACCGCCGGCACCACCGCCCGCGCCCCATGCCTCCGCCAACCGGCGCCATCCACCTCTGTCCAGCCCCGAACTCCAGTGGACTGTCCATGTCGTCCAGCCAGCGTCGCCCTGGACCACGCATGGCGCCACGCCGGCATGTGTCCGGCGCAAGACCACGACGGCATGCGTCCAATGCCTGTCCCCATCCACGGCCCTGGCCCTGCCCAAATCCACGGCCCCCGCCCATTCCAAATCCACGGCCCCCACCCTGGCCCTGGCCCAAACCACGGCCTGCGCCCTGGCCCTGGCCCAAACCACGGCCTGCGCCCTGGCCTCCGCCCATGCCAAAACCACGACCCCCGCCCTGTCCCCATCCACGGCCCCAGCCCACAGTAGCATCGACATCATCGACACACCGTCGTCCGAATCCCATGCCTCCACGGCGGCCGCCGCCTCGCCCGAAGTTCTGCCCCGGCTCCATGCCGGCCCACCAGGCTCGGCGACACCAGAGCGGCCACCACGACCGCGACATCCTCGGTACAACCTGCGACATATTTTCCCTTCCCACGACGAAATTCCGTAATGTTCAATGAACGCGGCGACGTCACGTCACTTTTATAAGGCGCCATCGTCGCCGACCGCAGAACGTCTGCAACGCACGCGCTACGTCGCCGCTTGTTTACGTCTCACGTCACGCGGCGCGTGTGCAGTGCGGCACGGGCTATTTATAGACCGGCGCGACGGTGGAGGCGGGCACGTCTCGCTCTGTTGACGTACGGACGTATCACGTAGCGGCCACTGTTACAGGCCCACCCATCCTCGTAGGCTGATTCACCATAGACGGTTTATTACAGTGCGTAGGGAATGCTATGACTTGCAATATATATATCACGGATTTACATACATAGGTTTCTATAGGTGATTATATAAATTCAACGTTCAAACACAAACATTCTTAAAATAGTTATTAAATCCATCTGTCGTTTGGACCGACTGACATCTATCTAACACATTATACAATCTTAAGAAGGATTCGAAAAAAGTCACCCAGTGTGACCACAATACACGTTTCTATAAAAAAATGATGCCGAACACGTGGCGTATTCGTAAATTTCGTCGTATATTCATTGATGATTTTTTTGGTTTCAGAATATGATTGTCTTTGTAAAAAATATAAAGAGAAGTCTATAGTGACAAATGCAGCAATGTATGACATACGATATATCATGCCGCAATATACAATAAAATACAGTACAAAACAACTTTATTGTCTCGGAAAGGAAATTCGTTTGCAGCGTTCTTAAAGGGGTAGGGCCCAAATACATAAATAAAGCAGTAAATAATAAATTAAAATATATAATTAAGATACTTTAAGTTAAATTAAGAATGAAAAAAAAATCATAATCGATAATATTATATTAGTCATATAATAACCGTTATCAGCCTTGTTGGGAAAGACATTGTTTTACGGATGTCACGCGCCTAATCGTGACGTAAGTAAACCGCGACGTGCCTACGTACATGACATCTATTACTGATGTATTCAATATGTTGCGGTTTGCTGACACGTCACAATCACAGTTACGCGCGTGATATCCATCAAACTTTTCCAATGCCAACAATGTTGATGACAATTAAATATGTGAATTATAACTATTACTATTGCGACTTGTCCTTTATACGTTTTGTCATAAAGAAAATATCCTGAAACCAGAATTTAAACAAAACAAGGTTTTTTTGTAGCTGCACTTACACTTTGGAATAGGCCCTATGCTTCTTTCTAATGTTAGTTCAGTTGAAAAAAACTGCCAAATTCCGCCATCATCGACTAAAAACGGTCATTTAAAACATTTCCTAACTCGGCCCTCGTGCCGTCAACAGCCAGCGTCCCGTTACCTGGTTACGCCGCATTCATTCATTATATCCAACATTTGTTAACACACGTTGATGATATGCCTTATATTAATAACGTTTGGAGTCTAAAAGAATTCAAAGATGATTTCAAAATAGAAATAAGCAGCGCGCATGAAAGAGCGCGATTACGTCACAGGCCCGACGGGCGTATCAGCGTCACAATCAACAACATTTCGCACATATCGTAAATCAAAATTATCAATTTAAATTGTTTTTGTGACGAAGTAACACTTTTGGCACCATAATTTCAAAACATACATACAACGGAATGCCTCTCTCTATCCACCACGTGTTTGGTATCAACTTTCCGATGGGTTGATGGAGTCTAGCAATGTTCGACAAACCTGTCAAGTGTACATACGCTGTCCTTGACAGACACAACGAACTGCGAACTTGTTGTTATGACACAGACCTACGTGTTTAGACAAACACAACAAGTTACGGTACACACTCAAAGGTTAAAAGTTAGTCAGTGGTTAAATAAACGTAAACAAAACAGCGATATACACTTGACGTTGAGAAAGTGACTAACGTAACATCGCAGAGCAGGACCCCGTTCAAAAGCCTGGGAAAATATTGCCCTATTACCAATTGTTTATGGTTGGTATATTCATAGCGTCACGTTGGTTGCAGCAACTTTTTTATGAAGTCACAGCCGCGCCAGTTTCTTTAGTGAACAACGCATGGTTGAACCAACGCCGGGCAATGAAGTGTAAATGTTGACACTGTATTTGGACCAGAGTTTTCCAGTCGTGTAGTACAGTACGGTACAGATGCACGTGTATGTGTGACAGTGCATTGTGTGACAGTCAACACGTTAAATATAGGTCAAACAAGCTATTCCTACAGGTAATAAAACATGTCTCCACATAGTGGTGTCAGCTGTCTCGTATGTAAACAGCTGTTTCGACTAGACTGACCTCCGTCCAGTCTGGTTTGACTGTGAATGTGATCTAAACTGCGATCCGTTGAAACATCACCAATATGAGTCAGTCTGAAAAAATTATCTGCTGCAGATTTTTGCTGGAAACAACTAGAACAGATCCACAATTGTATATGTAATGTGCCTCGTATATATATATATATATATTATATATATATATTATACATATATATATATATCCATTTGTTTTCTTTATTGCATGCCATTAGTTAAGCACCTGACAGTGACAGTAAATTACAAAATTCTTATCTTACAAAGGTAACTCAAATTTAAGTAGCGGTTTCATACAACCTACACCAAAGGGATTCAAAGGGGGAGAGTTTCAAGGGGGTGGCATTTCAATGCAGAGTCACAGATCAGAAGAAGTGAAGTCGAATGACCCAAGATAATTTTTTTTCTCAACAAAACACCAAAGCATTTGAACAAAATACAATGAGTGTTGTTTTATGTCATTGTTGTGTCATCACATCACGTGACAGCAGTGACAAGGTGAAGCCACATGTCACGTCACATACAGCACTACATCATGTTAAGTCTAGGTTCATTCCTTCAGTGTCCAGTCTGAGTGGCAGTCTCTCTCCCTCCTCTCCCTACACCTCCACACCCTCTGTTCCTGCCCCTCTTCTCTCTCCTCTATCTCCCGTGAGTCATGTCACCTCTACTCCCTCAGTTCCCTCCACCTTCACTCTCTCCCTCTCCCTCTCCCTCTCCCCTCCCCT
Organism: Oasisia sp. SBJ-2009; assembly: GCA_964017155.1. Taxonomy (NCBI): domain Eukaryota; kingdom Metazoa; phylum Annelida; class Polychaeta; order Sabellida; family Siboglinidae; genus Oasisia; species Oasisia sp. SBJ-2009. The sequence continues at coordinate 39,454,760 of OZ024860.1, forward strand.
CCCCTCCCCTCCCCTCCCCTCCCCTCCCCTCCCCTCCCCTCCCCTCCCCTCCCCTCCCCTCCCCTCCCCTCCCCTCCCCTCCCCTCCCCTCCCCTCCCCTCCCCTCCCCTCCCCTCCCCTCCCCTCCCCTCCCCTCCCCTCCCCTCCCCTCCCCTCCCCTCCCCTCCCCTCTCTCTCTGGTTTCTCTGTCTCTGTCTTGCTCTGGGTTTTACTCTCTTTCTTGCCCTCCCTGTCTTACTATCTCTGTCCATCAGTCTGTCTGTCTCTGTCATTCTGTCTGCCGCTCACCAAGCAGCTGTCACGACTGATGACAATCTCTGCTGTTTGTGTCACAATGTTAGTGTTACTATAAACAGCTGTGATGATTTATGGCAATCTCTGCCGACAACGTCACCACAAGTGGCTGTTACGACTGATGACTGACAATCTTTGCCGCCATTGTCACTACAAGTGGCTGTCACGACGGATGACTGACAATCTCTGCCGTCAGTGTCACTACAAGTGGCTGTCACGACTGATGACTGACAATCTCTGCCGTCAGTGTCACTACAAGTGGCTGTCACGACGGATGACTGACAATCTCTGTCGTCAGTGTCACTACAAGTGGCTGTCACGACTGATGACTGACAATCTCTGTCGTCAGTGTCACTACAAGTGGCTGTCACGACTGATGACTGTGACAATCTCTGCCATCAGTGTCACTATGTCAGTGTCACCACAAGTGGTTGTCATGACTGATAGTTGACAAATTCTGCCATAAGCATCACTACAAGTGGCTGTCACGACTGATGACTGACAATCTCTGTCATAAGTGTCACTACAAGTTGTCGTGACTGGCAGTGAGCTCAGCCATTGCAGCGTCCGTGTCTTTTCCCAAACGTTTCACCTCCTGCCTAAACACTTCCAACACCTTCCCTCCACACTTCCCCTCAGCCCTGCGTTGAACTCGCTGCTGGAGACTTGCAAACTGTTCCCTCATCGAGGTGACACTCTTGTCCTGCCTCATTGAGGTGACACTCTTGTCCTGCCTCATTGAGGTGACACTCTTGTCCTGCCCCTGGTTTGGGAGTGGCACTGAAGTTGGTTGTGATTCAGGGTCACACTCAGCATTCACAATCAAAGACTGTAATCCCTGGCGGCAATACGTCATCTGTGATCGCATGGCGGCTGTGACGTTGTCAACGGCGACACGCATATGACATGTCTGATTGGCTGCTGCGATTGTGATGTCATCAGGCAGCACTGACATGATGGCGTGCAGAAACAGGAGCAACTGTGATTCATCTCTGTAAATAAACAAAAGCATTTGACAGTTTAACTCAGTCATATTTGGTCATGTTGAAAGAAGGAACTGTGAACACTCAACATTGTTGTCGCACCTGAGAATGGGAGGAAGGGAGGGAGGGAGGGAGGGAGGGAGCGAGGGAGCGAGGGAGGGAGGGAGGGAGGGAGGGAGGGAGTGAGGGAGGGAGAGAGAGAGAGAGGTTGGCTTGAAAAATCACCTAAAGAGGAAAGTAGTTGAAAACAGAAAAAGATGAACAGGGCATGTAGGGAGAATGGATGATGACAGACTGACGAGAAGAGGCTGGCAAGTAGATGACAGTGGCAGATGAAGAAGAGGAAGACTGAAGCTGAGATGGGAAGACAGCCAGAATGAGATCTGAGGAGAGCTGACCTGAACAGCCACGAATTGGGGATGTTCACAGGATAGGGGAGCAGGAAGACAAAGGAGACAGCGAATGGGACACAGCCCCCATCCCACCAGGAATCAAGGGAAGAAGAATTTCCGCATAAATCAGCTGCTGCAGCAGCGTACCTTACGTAGATGACAACCGGCAAGAGTTGACAGGTGACACCCCCCATGAGTTGTGTGGTCCACTCTTTGCCAGACGCTTGTACCAGGTACAGTGGACCGGTCTGTAGACAGATGTAACTGGTGGCCAGACCCACAAACCTCAGACCCTCAAGTAGCGCAGTTTTGAATGCGTCCACAACGTTGCCATGACGACAAGTCACCTGTAGTCTGTATCTTGTCTGGGCCGCAGTCAGTGACACTGCGTCGATGTCTGAAAAACACAGCAACTGTCATCTTTATCACTTTCTAGCAACACTCATTTGTATTGTATTGTTTGTATACTTAAAAATCCATTAAAATACCACCTTTATAAAGTGTAACCCACAACAAATGACATAGCCGTTTGATTGAGTTAAACTAATCTAAATATTAATATGCTAATGGCGTTGTATTGTAAACGCATTCCCTCCCAAGTGCCAGTGTTCACCTGCCTTAGTCTAGGGTCTTTCTCGTCCTTGGATCATTTGATAGAATGTTTTGATTGAATTTTGTTGATTGAAATTAAATACACAAATGTATATATTTTAAAGTCATTTACTTAAAATTACGCATTGCCACTTACATCTTAGAGAAATACTGAAAAAGTGTTCTGAGATTGTTTTGTGAATAACTATAAAATGAAAATACTGTCTTGGTACCGGGTAGTGAATGATGCCCTTACATGTTTAAATGATTGTTGATCCTGGGGGTGAGGGTGGGGTGGGGTGGGGTGGGAACTAAGTCTGCTGGAATATAAAATCACAGATTATGTTATTAAAACAAGGGTGTGTGTTCATAGTTGTTTGTTTCATTTAGTATTACATTCTTATGACTACAACGTGCATGTTGAAGATTTACTGCCAGCAAAATTATGTTTAGTGACTTTATTCAGCTTGGAATGTTTTTTTTTGCAATTTGAAAGATTCCGCCTGCAACTTGCTCACATCGTAAACAAAACATCCTGTTTCAAAACAAAATTGACTGGCAATAATGCAGAGGCGAGTTAACTGCAATACCCTTTGATGTTTAACTTTCCCACGTTCTAGACAGCAGACTTCCCATTACAGAGCACTGCCCTGCCAATTCGTTAACACACAAAGGCACTGGAAAATATTGCAACAAACAGGTCAAAAACTAAGACATGTCACTGATGTCCATTGGCACAATTTGACATTCAATCTGCAAAATAAATTAGGATATTATGACAATATCGACAGATAAGAAGAAAAATTTAAAAGTTGAGTGTCTCACCTAGAGTGTGTGGCTCTGAGGTGTTGAGTCTGAGAGAGCCATCTAACACGTCTTCTACCTTCAACTCAATATATCCAACACAGTCACTTACAACACACTTCTGACATGTGTCTTCATCACATGGTCCTTTTTGACATGTCCCACTGGTCTCTTCATCACATGGTCCCTTCTGACACATCCCACTGGTCTCTTCATCACATGGTCTATTCTGACATGTCCCCTTGGTATGTTCATCACATGGTCGCTTTTGACATATCCTCTTGATCTCTGTATCACATGGTCTATTTTGACATGTCCCGTTTGTCTGTTCATCACACGGTCTCTTTTGACATGTTCCCTTGATCTCTGTATCACATGGTCCATTTTGACATGTCCCCCTGGTCTCTCTATCACACGGTCCCTTCCCAGATCCTCCAGCGCAGTCACATGTTTCTGACTCATACGTCACTGTCAGAGCAAACTGTCTCCGACGTGTTTGAACAAACCTTGGTATTCCTACACAGCACACAGACAGAGTGACTGAGGCGCCGGGAGGAATAGAGTGCAATGACTGCTCCCCACTCGACCGATACGTCTTCTGCAATGGCTGCCCAACTGACCTGTCATAGGCGCAAGCACCCACTGTGCGCGTGCAGCGAGTCTCCATGGCAACGGGATCGTCATCGACCGAAACCAAACAGAGGCGTGGCGTGAGAATGGCCCTGAAAATATCGGAGGTAATATACAATGCATGTATGTTACTTTAAATATAATGGAGGGAATATAATTTATTTGCATGTCTATTAATATAAATGTTTTACTAAATTTGATAAAGAAGACATTCAACTATGCTGACCACCTTGTTGTTATAGCTGACACTCAACATGACATCACGTTGGTGACCACTGCCATGACCACTGTGTCATCATAGGTGACATTTACTGTGGTGACACATTGGTGATAACTGCAGCGATGATCCAGTTGTCACAGATAACACTCACCATGATGTCACATTGATGACAAATGCAGTGTCCACTGATTTGCTATAGGTGACATTCACTGTGGTGACACATTGGTGACAACTGCACTGATGATTGAGCGATGACACAGCTGTCACAGATGACACTCACCATGGTGGCACATTGATGACAAATGCAGTGATCACTGTATCACGATAGGTGACACTTACCGTGGTGACACATTGGTGACAACTGCAGTGATGACCCAGTCGTCATATATGATGCGTTGCCTTGTCGCTGTCAGTGTCAAGCCTCCAACCTCCCCTACACTGGCATGGCCTTGTTGACGTCTTAGGGCACTAAACCTCTGTAGTGCACCAGTCCCTAGTGCACTGTCACGTCTTAGTGCTGCACCGCTGCCTGACACGTCACCGCTGTCACTATCTGTCACCGTGCCCTGGACAAGTATCACCAGGGGTGGATGCAACTACAACAAAAACACGAACACATTCAAATCTGCAAAATCACGAGTAGTCATTTATTACTGCTTCATCGTAATAACGCATTTCATCATCATCATTTAAAATACTTTATTTAACATGATAATTGTTTTATTTATAATCCACTGATGTTTACACAACATTTTTATCTTATTTTTATTATTTAACTTTGTGAAACGTTTGCTATTTATATTGTAGTTTTTATCTTATTTTTATTATTAAAATTTGTGAAACGTTTACTATTTATATTGTAGTTTTAATGAAGTAACATGTAAAGCGTTGTGAACACTATGGATAAATGGACTATATAAAAATAAAGATTATTATTATTATCATACAATTATTTCTCAGTTATGAAGGGACAAGGACCTAAAGTTACATATATAAATGAGTAATGTAGATTATATATATATATATATATATATATATATATATATATATATATATATATATATATATATGTATGTATGAAAGTTCTCATTTTTACAAAGAACTATAAATTAATGGAACAGATTATCTACTGATTATAAAATTATGGTTGTTGGTAACATATGTTTAAAAGTAAAATCAGCACATACCTGAGAAGGGTGGGATACACATACATAACTATAGTTGAACTTCTGATAAGCCAAAAAGCTTCCTTGCACACCAGCCATCTAGAGTCTGTGTAACAATCTATCCCAGTTGTTACATCTACTATACACTGTAATGGCATTTTATTATAAATGCGGGAATGTCGGTAATATGTTGAATATCAATGGGGCTAGCTGTCTCCATTATACTGGACACGAGGCACATTTAGAATCTGAAAGTTTTTATTTTCAGTTTGAATATTTTAATTGCAAATTTTTCAAACCGTGAATATAGCTTCTATTTGACAGTTGAACATTATCTGTTGTAGTATAAAATGTATTACAAAATGGGGATGACCTCAGTTTGACCTACATGTGAAGCATGGGTGTTTGTGACATATGACGTCATGTTGCGAATGGCGTCACATGACCGTGCAATCAACCTCGCTTTGAGTGTGCTATGTCGCTCAGCCTCGGCCAGGCACCGGTACCCCACCTGTTGACAGAACATTGTACGACTGTCACCATGACATTGTGTACCACATTTTAATTTAATATTTTGTGATATTATTTAAAAACTGGTCAACATTTCATATCAGCCGTGCAGTGCAGGCAATGGCAATGTTGACAACAAACATGAATCAAGCAAATAAGTCATGTTTACTGTTAGTGCTGGTGATAAACAAACAACATGCATCTACACTTTTGTCTTCTGCTACCTGCACCCTTGTCTTGCTCTACCCACACCCTTATCTTCTACTACCCACAGCCTTATCTTCTCCCACCTCCACCCTTATCTTGCCCTACTTGTACCCTTATCTTCTCCCACCTGCATTCTTGTCTTGCTCTTACCTGCACCCGTCTTCTCCTACCCACACCCTTGTCTTCTTCTACCTGCCCCATTGTCTTGCCCTACCCACACCCTTGTCTTCTCCTACCTGCACCCTTGTCTCGAGAGCCCGGGCGACACCCTGCAGACTCTCTGCCAGCTCTCCCTGTGTCTCTCTGTCGCCCTCCTGTAAACAAACGGCACGTCTGTGTTACAACTAACATGTGTCAATCCTGTCAACATATGGAAACTTCACCATTATGCGTGTTGATAGGGTTACCAGATAGACTGGTTAAACTTGAGTAGTTCATACTTTACACATATCACAGAAAATGTTCCGTTTGTTGTTTTGATTGTATCTTAGTCACATTGACTACCTCTAGATGGAGGTGCAATTCTGTGCAGTACATTTAGGTTAGGCCTACATAAGTACTATGCACAACACAATAAAACATTATTGTCCTGGCAGGAAAATTCACTTGTAGCTTTCATAACAAATAAATACATAAATAAAATAGTATAAAATAAAATCAAAAGACCTTTTAGTATCATCCATTGGCAGTGTAACATACTCTTTGGAATACTGTTTTTTTTTCAAAACAGATTTCATAACCATATAAACTACTGGTTCAATTGCATATGGTACACAGTCACAGTAAAACAGCACTAGTTCGCACCTCCTCGAGTGTGTTGGCATGACAACATGAGAAGTCTGTGAGGAGGAAGCGATGTGGACGTCCATCTTGTCCAGTCGTGTGGGTCTCTTGCTGCGACAACAGCAACACCTGCTCAGATCCGCTGCCAACAAAGTCATCGACGAGGACATGGTCCACACCATGGACCACACGGACTACCTGCAAGGACCACCATGACCACAGATATGATCACATGACAGACCATGATGAGAATTGCCTTCATGAAAATGTAAGTTTGATAAAAACAAGTTTAAAAATTATCTGTGATTTTATATTTGAACGCAACTGAAGGATATAAAGTAATAGTTACATCATTCTAGATAACATGTTTAGATGAGCAATTGATTGAACTCAAAATGTGATTTTGATCACTGTTGTTTAGTCCTTCTGTAAAATCGTGGAGACGTAGGACTGTTTAATTAATTTATATATACTGAATGATTTGCCACAAAAAATAGAAATGTAGAAATGTTAAGAACCTCAAAAGTGTCTGCAAGAATCAAACAAACTACGTTGTTTGCCGAGTGTACAGCGATGTACTCAGTGTCTAGCAATGTCTCAAGCACCACAATCGTTTTGGCATTGTTGAAGGGCAGAGCACCAAATTTCAGCAGCCGCCCTTTCTCAAACAGCAGCAGTTGTGAATAGGATGTACAGGCCAAAGCAGAGACACTAACAGGTAGTGATGTGTTAGGGTCATCTACGTTGTCACTTCTTTGGTGCAGTCGAATGTCTCCTGTGTTTCCTCCACTATGTTGTCTGTCCTGGTCTCGTGACTTGATTGTTAATCGTTTTATATAAATGCATAAAATAATGCTGGCATACTGAAGGGGGACGATATCTGATGAGACCAGAGTTGCACTTCTACACTGTCCTTGCTTATTTCGACCCATGGTCACTCCCATCACCGAATGACCACTATCGCTGCACGTTTCCATGGCATCTGGGCGTTGCACACAAGTTCCTATAGCAACCAGTTGTGTTGATGAATCATCACAGCCACACCAAAGTAACGATGTGAGATGACAGTTTGGAGGAACGTTTGCACAGAGTAGCTCCACATTTTCTCCTGTGGCGATGGGCCACGTGTAGTAAAGCCTACCCGAGTGCGTTAAGAAACACACATTCGGTCCGTCCAAGATGGAGATCGACACCAGCGACTCCGACTCTATGTCTGTGACAAGTGTCACCTTCCCAACGACAACAACACGATTCGTCACAATCACGCACAAATAGAATACACATGCTCCGGACAAATGAAGTTTGCTGACATCGCCAAGTAGAAAGTAGAGTTTTCTTATTCCTGTCGTATGCTCGACAGCCAAATGACAGGCGCAAATGGCAATGTTTGTATGGGCGATATTATGTGAGATTACGGGGAAATCGGCTGTCACAAACTCGTGTTTGGTTCTATCAAAAGAAAAACGTGTCACACGTAGTTCGGATTGCACATTGTCGCTTTTGTCTGAAAATGTCACGAGATAGTTGTGTAACAGACCGCCGAAAGCATACATTCCCACTTAAAAAAATCCGCGAAAACTACACATAAAAATGCCAACTGTAATTATGTAAACGAAACAACATGTACATTGCTGCACACACGCCCAACTGATATTTTTGCTTATAGTATATTCTGACTTCTGATTAATCGCTTTATTCTCCGATCTAAGTCCACTTGAAAGTAGCTGTAGCCACTGAGTGATAGAAATGAGGAAAATGTGCTCTGTGTGAAGACAAGTATTTTTACATTACTTATGCCGAGGTAGTCTTTTATGCTTTCGGGCAACCGCTGACATTAATGACCAATCAAATTAGAGAACACACTTTGTTTTGACAGATAGTTCATAGTTTTGATCATGACGGTGGATGAGGTACGCGCAGTATATCTTGTCTTGTCAATTCTAACAAAACGGAAACACTTTGTAAAGTATCGTACTTGTTTGAATTAAAAAGACTAGCTAGTTCGATCAGACCTCAGATCGTAACTTTGTAACCACGATATAATGCAGAACCCCGACAAAGCCAAGACTAGAGCAAGAGTCAAGACATACTGACTACTGAGACTCATCATGTCTCATGTCATGAACTCGCAGTCACACGAATGACATACTGACATATGATATAGCCAACCTTAGACAGTTAAATCCTACTTTTGTGGGAAGGACAGGGTTGTGGAAATAGCAACATTCGGCCAAAGTCAAGATCTGGTACTGGTGGACAAATTAAAGGACAGCTGAGTCATGATACCTATTTATTTTAACGGCCTTATTTTAATTTATGACATTTTATGATTATATTCAGTTATAACATCTTAATCATGGTGTAGCCACAATATGTGACAAAACTGTCAAAAGACCACATTTTATTTTTACATAGGGGCCATTATAACGTTTTCTTCATTTCTTATAACATGGGTAATCTTAACCTAAAATATATTATAGCCATACGGCCTTTTCAAAATGGTTTACCACGTTTTTTCGATATGTATATGTTCAGAATGTCATTTTACATCAATTCTGGTAAGACAAAGTCAGATATTATTTTGTAAATTGTGTTTTAAATCAATTTAATGCAGTTGAGTTGACGAAAACAAGCCGTTGTCACAGGGCGAGAGCAGTTAGTGCATGTCACATGCATGAGGCCAGCGAAGACGATGTCTTGGGATTTGCGGATATGTCCCCAAAACCAAGGCTACATCATTCATTTTATTCAGTATAATGCAGATTTATTTGTTATAAATTTAAATTTATAAAATCTTGCTAATTGTTTTTTTTTCGACCTTGGAATGCAGACATTGGCTTTTCGGTCTAGAGCTGGCATGCACTGAGTGCTCATGCCCTGTGAGTCTGTGACATCGGTTTGTTTACGTCGGCTCAATGGCAGTAAATTGGTTTAAAACACCATTTAAAAAAGTGACTTCTTTCTTCCGGAAGTGATGTAAAATGACATTCCGAACATACACACATCGTAAAAGTGGCTGACGTGCCCTAGAAAATTTGTGAAATTCTAATATCATTGTTTCTCACAAACCACTTTGAAACCTGACACCCCTTCATTTCTGCTGGAATCAGACAGTGATTTAAACTTATAATATAATTACCTCGTATTTATTAGTGTATTAGTACCATTATGACTAATATTATCTTTAATAAATTGAACAATTTATACTGATCAATTAATTATGCAACTTCATTTCTATTTTAATTTTTTTTAAAGGAAATCTTTATAGTCCTATATGTAATGAGCTTCTGAATGGTTCAATTACCAGATTTATGGCACAGACAAATGCTATTATATTATTATTATTATATGTTGTGTAAACATCACCAATCAAAATGATGTCAGTATCAATACACAGAAACACACTGACTGTCATAATTTGACAGCTCTGATACCACACTGCACATAAACAGTTTCTACTCATTCCACACTACATATGCCCTCACAGAAATTCAGACAACCTGCATATTGATATTTCTATAGGGTACTCTTTCGTTGGGTAATGGCGGACAAACCCGTTCAGTTAACAAATGAAGCAACACAGGCCAGTTTCACCAATTGATATAATAATTATTTACATGTTTACATGCGTTTGTTTTGCCAACAGCAGAACACGGACTCAGCAATACCGGAGCTGAGGCGAAAGTTTGAAGAAGAATATGCGGGTAGGTTCTTTTTTTATCTCTTTTTCATGTTACAAAAAGTTGTTTGTCAATGTGTGATAGAAAGAGCTAAGTTAGTGGCAGTGTTGATCACATAGACCTGCATACTGACAGAAACATTGTCCATTGTTGAGCAGTAATCAGTGACTTGAGTCAGACCCAGGTATAACAGGTAATGAGTAACCTAGTGCAGCCATTGAGGGTGTGGTAGTGATTGTAACAGATAGTGCGTAATCCAGAGCGATGATGCTGATGTGCCAAGTTGTAAAGTAAAACATATGGAATTTCATCATCATCCGCTAAGTATTGTAGAACCAGTTTGGGAGTGACAGTCTCTGCATCAGTTAGAGTAGATGACAGTGGTGTCACAGCTTTTTGTTTATGTCACATCCTATTCTCAGCCACATGAAGGCTTTCATTTAGTGATGCAACAGGGGTAGAACTTCGGCATTTATTTTACTAGACGGGGGACTAGTACAGTCAAAAGTTTACTAGTCTGTTGCTCACTGGCGACAACTTATCAACGTTTTAATGACTTGGGATTTAGTTACATCCCCCCAGCCTGTGGAAGGGTTAGGGTCACTGTGACTACAAATGCTCGATTGATTAACATAGGGTGGGGTGGATGACACATTGGCCTTTACTAGACAACTGGACTAGTTATTAGGCAGGTTTACTAGTCCGCCCTTATCTTTACTAGTGTATGGACTAGTGGGTAGTTCTACCCCTGTGCAGTGTAATTTTGTTGTTCTTTGTTATGTTGGTATATATACATCTCAACTAAACCGCTCTGTAACTGTAAAACATTTATGTCAACAAACTGCATTGTCATCTTCTTAGAGAACATTGCAAGTGGATTATATGACACACGTGACATCACAAGACTACAGACAGATGACGCATATGCCCGCTGCTTCATCCGACATGTCATGAACGATGTCAGTGCGGCAGTGTCACTGACACACACCTCGCTCAAGTGGAGGAAGGAGATGGAGATAAACGGTAGGGAGATGGAGATAAACGGTAGAAGATGGAGATAAACGGTAGGGAGATGGAGATAAATGGTAGGGAGATGGAGATAAATGGTAGGAGATGGAGATAAACGGTAGGGAGATGGAGATAAATGGTAGGGAGATGGAGATAAATGGTAGGGAGATGGAGATAAACGGTAGGGAGATTGAGATAAATGGTAGGGAGATGGAGATAAACGGTAGGGAGATGGAGATAAATGGTAGGGAGATGGAGATAAACGGTAGGGAGATGGAGATAAATGGTAGGGAGATGGAGATAAACGGTAGGGAGATGGAGATAAACGCTAGGGAGATGGAGATAAACGGTAGGGAGATGGAGATAAATGGTAGGGAGATGGAGATAAATGGTAGGGAGGTGTAGATAAATGGTAGGGAGATGGAGATAAACGGTAGGGAGATGGAATGGAGATAAACAGTAGGGAGATGGAATTAAGCAGTAGGGAGATGGAGATAAACGGTAGGAGATGGAGATAAATGGTAGGAGATGGAGATAAACGGTAGGGAGATGGAAGTGAATGGTAGGGAGATGAAAGTAAATGGTAGGGAGATGGAAGTGAATGGTAGGAGATGGAGAAAAACGGTAGGGAGATGGAAGTGAATGGTAGGGAGATGAAAGTAAATGGTAGGGAGATGGAAGTGAATGGTAGGGAGATGGAAGTGAATGGTAGGGAGATGGAAGTGAATGGTAGGCTAAGGGAGATGGAAGTGAATGGTAGGGAGATGGAAGTGAACATTAGGGGAGGATGGAGGTGTATTATATGAGGAAAGGAAGATGATGTAGAGATATGTTTAACAGGATTTGTTAATATATATATATATATATATATATATATATATATATATATATATATATTATTATATGACCATTCTCTTCATTTAGTGTAGTTGTTAGGTACAACCGTACACTTTTCATAAAATCAGATGCTCTCAATCATGATTACAATTCACCTAAATGAAGTTATCTGCAGATAACTTAACATCCGAGAGAAGTGATCCATTTGCTCATTGTACTTGGAGTCACTGTAAGATTGATTTCTTTCAGATCTGTCAGAGACGTCTTTTCCTCGCTGGGTTCACGACCTTTCAGCCATGTACTACCACAAGGTGGACAAGGAAGGTCGACCTGTGTGTAAGTACAGCACCTCTGTGCACCTGTCACCAAGTATATGTATCATGACATCCCAAATGTTCACCCCACCATCTCTATTGTTTACATCTAATCAATTGCCTGGTTCACATCACATGACACCCATGTTTACATCACATGATTCACATCACATGATTCACATGAAACTGTACACTAAGTTGGAAGGATACTATATTCAAACAAGATACCTTATTACACAATTAATCAATTTCAACTCACACCAACGTTTCAACTGGCAAGCTCCAGGTTAGGTAAAAAAAGTAAAGGCAAGTTCTTATATAGCACAGTATCCAGTCCTCAGGACTGTTCAAAGCGCTTTACACTTTACTTCCATGTCATGTGTCGGACAGGCTGCTTGCCATGCCATCTGGTGAGGAGTGAAGATGCAGTTCAAGTGAAGGTCAGCGATGGTGGTCAAAACTTCGATGTGAGTTGAAATGTATTAGTTATGTAATAATGAATGTTGTTTTAATAAAGGCGTCATTTGTCACCGCCATGGCCGTCACTTTGCAGTGATCTTCCATGTGGCGCGGTGTAAGAAGGACTCAGAGAAACATCGTCTACAGAAACAGTACATCGCGTGGATCTTTGAGAAACATTTCATCCGACATCCAGACGAGAGGGTGGTGGTGTGCTTTGACATGACTGGAGCGGGGATCTCCAACATGGTGAGGGGAAATAACTGAAAACAACCATTACTGCCACTGCTGTGGCATGACAACAGCTTCCTGTCCAGTTGACACATTGGGAATGTTGCAAGATGTCTCTGCTAGAATTTCTAATGTTTTGTAGGGTTTAGTTCAATCAGTAGTACAAGTTCACAACAGTGGTGTCGCCAGATGGCAAATAATATTGACCCTCTTGAGATGTACGAATCCAAATACTTGTCCGATAACTGATACACCTACCCTGGCTATAAATTTTACTTTTGTCGTCTGTTTGTTGGTGTGTAGGACGTTGAACTGATCAAATTCCAGGTGACCTGCTTCACAACATATTACCCATCATTCCTTGGTACGTATAGAGACGTGTCGTGGCCTAAGTCAGACCTGTTTTATTTGTACACTGTATTATATTTTATTTTATTAACAAACTTATTGAGCAGTCTGGTAAAATACTCTATGTACCACCATCAGAGTCTGAACTTTGACATTTTGTAATGTGTTATGCATGGTGTGTATTATCACATATGTGTATCAGATTGGAATGAGTTTTGCCTCACATTTAATTTAGTTAATGACAAAATGTCATTGTTGGTTGGGGTAGAGTTTAGAACGTAGGGTTGATTTTACAACCTGAGGTGTGCATTGTAGCATGGGGTGAACTGTGAACAGTAACAACATTGTGGACTTGTGAACATGAGGAGTCTTATTTGCATTGATGTAAGTGTTTGCCTTCCCATTGCAGCCTACATGCTGGTGTTTGACATGCCCTGGATCCTCAACAGTGAGTACAGTGTACAGTGCTGAGGCTGGCTCTTTCAATTGGAACTAGTTAGTTCATGCTGTCAAGTTGACATGGTCTTCTCACATGCATTTAATGCCATGTTAAGTTACAGCCCCAGATGAACACACACATGCACGCACGCACACATGCACATGCACGCACGCACACCTTGACATACAGATGCACGCATGCACGCGCGCGCACATACACACACATACACACACCTTGACATACAGATGAAAAAACACGCACACACATACACCTGACATAAAGAGTAAAGACAATCTGTATATACCCAATAACTATGCCACACCATAAGTTATTATCCAGACACTGGATAGTCCATGTGCTTCATTCACATTGTGACTGTAGTTTATTCGTAGTGCCGTTTATCTTGCAGCCATCTGGCGTGTGTAGTTTGTTCGCAGTGACTTATTACCTTTACCTTGCAGCCATCTGGCGAGTGATCCGTACACTACTAAACGAGGCGCAGCAGAAAGCAGTGATCTTTGTGAAGGGAGAGGAGATCCTCAACTACATCGACCGCGACCAGCTGCTCACGATTATGGGAGGAACAGTAGGTGTCCCACTGTCACTTGGGGGAAGGGGAATGAATCAGTGTTTCCCATGTAAGGGAGAAATGGTGGGTGTCTTCCTCCTTCCCAGTCCCTTTCTTCCTCTGTATCACAACTCCTCCTTTCTTCATCCATAAATGTCTTCCATCTCCTATACAGCTCCTGCTATAGGATTTCATAATAATTACAATTTTGAAATTGAGAATACATTTTGGGATGTATTAAACTTGCAATTTAGTGGTTTACTTTATAAAAGTATTAATTTAATGAACTTATTTCGTTGATGCATTACTTTTGTTAGTTTTGTTTATCTAATATTTTATCATCGGTATCTTCGATATTCATCAAGGCGAAGACAATTATCCTATTTTTATTAGACAAACTCAGTGAATACATATATATATATATATATATACAGTATATATAGATCTGGTATTACATAAATTCTACATATTTATTTTAACATGAAGAACAGTATATTCATAAGAACATGAAGAGTTTAAAATAAATTAAACCCTAGCATAGAACCTTCTGTTAAGAATACAAATCTCAGAGTTAATGTCAGACTTCAGTTGTTTGTGAATGCCAGACATTCTGACACAGGACACCTTCGAGTACAAGTATCTGCCAACGGAGACGTCATTGCTGTCAATTGCTGACAGTGACAGTGGTGACGCGTCGACTCCAGATGGTGACGGGTCAAGCAGTGGCACCAAGAAAAAAGTAAGCATTTTCTGATTTTGCACCAAGTCCAGGCTGAATACCAGTAACCCTGATAGTGGTTTTTGAAACTATATAGTATATTTAATGTAATGCCACTGGATAAAGCTTTTTGTTTGCAACTGTACAGTGATAGAAGTTTTTATTTGCCAAACAATATTGAGTGAAATTATAATTTTGTATTAGTATTATGTCCCTTTGATTGAAACAGGAACTTCACCAAAATCCGTAATTTTTAAGACCCCACGGATTGCAAACAGAACCACCCTAACCGCTCAAGTTGGTTTTTATAGTATCAAATTTACATATTGATTATGCCAAATTATTTTGTCAACTTAAGATCAATGTACAAGTTAAGCATTCAATTGGAAAATGGTAATTTCCTTAATTTATGTCAACATACCATGTTGAAGGTTGTTATCTAATTCAGCTACAGTAATAATCTATGTTGACATATATTTTGAATTGTAAAACCATCACAAATGCATTTAACTTGACTATTAACTTCATTACTTTAAACGAGTAATGCTAATTTTCATAGACATTAAAAAGCAATGTAATTACCACAACCGTACAAAGTTTTCACCCTTGAGAAGCAATGTGCAGAACGGATGTCTTGTCGCTAAACTGTTATTTGTCTGACATTACCAGAAGACAAACAAACAGACAGTTGGGAGACACAGTACTCAGTCATTGACATCTTCTGTTCTCCTTGTTCCTCTCTCCCTCTCGTGTCGTCCCCTGACCTGTTCTTGTCTCTCCTCCCCCAGTCCTCCCAACTCAACTCTGACCTTCTCCTTCTTCTGTGACCTTCGTGTTTGTGTTTCTGCTGTCTTGGGCAGGGCTCGGGTCAATTCCATTAAATCAGTTCCCAATTCCCACACAAATTCCTTGGAATTCCTTTGATTAAAATCCAATTAATTTTTTTCAGTTTTTCTCAATTCCAATTCCTGCTTCAATTCCATATAACAAAAGTTAACCATAAAATCTACACAATTAATGTGCCTACACGGGGTGAGCCAGCGTGTCTCTTCTTGGTCACTAAACCCCATTGCCTGCATAGTAATACTCCCAAAGGTGTGAAAGATATTCTTCTCAGCATCACAAAAATATCAGATGGAATTGAACTGGTCAGTTGCAATTATTTTGTCTGCCAGTTTTCCAGCTGGCGTCCTTGAATGAATGAATGAATGAAAGTTTATTTAACAACAACAACACAGGAATATACAATATAGTATGGGAAAATAATACAATACATAATGGTAACGACAATACAATATAACATCGCTGCTGTTGTTAAAGGGACATAGCAGAAGTCATATGACTTGTAAGGCGCTATGCCCTTTTCAACTAAAATGCATAGTAGTTATAGTAAAAGTTATAACATCGAATACAAACCTTGAATACAAACCTTCAACATTACCTTCCTATTGCATCTGGCATCTCCTCATTCCAGTTTCCTTCGTCGAACCAATCATCTCTCTTCTTTCTGCCTTCTTTGTTCCTGTGACCCTTGAACTCTATCAATCATTCTAGACTGCGGGTGGCCATTGCTGGATGTGTTGGGCAGCTGTCTTCATTCGCCTGACAACACAAAGTCGCCGGTGGGCGTGTTGTAGGGGAAAGCGGGGCACAATCGCGTAGCTAATGGGAAAACAGGGAGTACCAAAAACAGGTACAGTTGTAGTATAAAAAGCAATGCACCAGCGCAATATTAAATGTGTACAATCTATTGTTATTCGTTGTTTTCGTGTTAAGATATAAAGACACAAACATATGTGTGAAATATGTTATCACCCAGATATTAGAGTGTGTCAAAGTTGTCAGTTTTGCCCCACAGGGATATATATCTAATTTCTTCTATATTTAGTGTTTACGAGTGGTAGCATATATTGGTTGCTAACTTGCTACTGAGAAAACTAGGAGGAAATACAATACAAATATGTATTTAGCATGCATGTCATTGACATGACTAAGGAATTGTAATTAAGTCATTATAATTTTATAATTAAGTCATAATAATTTTGCTTGTCATCTTGTAATAAAAGTATGGTTTAATTACATCAGCTCTCCAAATTACACAACAATTATTTTATCAGATGTGTGGGTAATATGTTCTCAGTTTAAGAAAGCATCAGTGGTTTGTGTAGTACTAGTAGACACATACGCGGTTGTGCCCAAAACAAGATCGATAGAAACATGAAGTGTTTTATCCATGCCATGCTTTTTTATGTTAGTGAAAATACTGTTAAATTACACATACTAAATTACTAAACGTACTGAATGTTACGAAGGTTATTACAGAATATTATGGAAATAATATGAGAATACCAGAAAAGGGCGTACTGTTGCACATGATATCACCCGCATGATATCATAGTGGGGCCTGTGATATCACAAACATGACCAGTGTGGATATCATACATCATGGTGTGACCCATGATATCCATGGCCATTGTGTGGCCCATGTTGTCATGTGATCATGTCATGTGACCTCTCTCCTGCCAGTGTCTGTCGGTGTGACCTCACCTGCTGGTGTCTAGGCGTGTGACATGTTTAGTTTCCTACATTGTCTTTCCTGTGACAGGTGACGTTTGCTCAGGAAGAAGACACAGTCGTGGTTGAGACAGCAAACAAGTCCAGGAAAACTGTAAGTACCTGTCACTTGTCACTTGTCACTTGTCACTTGACAGGTGTCACTTGACAGGTGTCACTTGTCACTTGCATTATTCTCATGTCATGCATATGTTTATGCAGAATCCTGTCCACCCGTCATTTGGACAGGTAAAAACCATTGTGGACGGGTAGAAATATGGATGGATGGGTAAAAAAATGAAGGAGCAAAAAAGGTCTTCCAAAATCATAGATATTGTCAGTTAAGCCTTAGAAGTGAGTGTAATTGGTGTCACACTTGTGTTTGTAGTCCATTTCAAGTCATCAGACACATTTTAAAGTTTATAAACTGGCTTAACAGTTAACATCCACCAAAACATGTGTGACTGGTAATAATTTGTCATGCATAAAGCCCCGATGTCATATGTTACGCATTCTATTGGATAGCATTCTAACACCATTACGAAAGGTTTGAATGAAATTCCCTGACATTTAAATATATTCTAACAGCTGCATAACTGGTCACTAGGAGTACCACCAATTTTATTTCTCGCACACCCAGCCTTAATCCAGGATGTACTCATAGAGACACGGTAATTGCTATTTGTAAGAGATTACATGTAAATAATATGGTCATGAGTAAACTTACTGTTCATGCTATCGCCTGATGAGTCTACTTTGACACACACAGAGGTTACGGAGACGGTGCAAAGCACCAAGAAGACCAGGTGATGCCAGCGTCTTCCACGGTCCACTGCTCACGGTCAGGTAGGACACTGATGGAGATGTGCCTCTCTGATGGAGGTAGGCCACTCTAATGGAAGTAGGCCACTGATAGAAGTAGGCCACCCCAGTGGAGGCCACAGTGATAGAAGGAGGCCACTCTGATAGAAGTAGGCCACTCTGATTGAAGTAGGCCACTCTAATATCAGGCCACAGTGATAGAAGGCGCCCACTCTGATAGAAGTAGGCCACTCTGATTGAAGTAGGCCACTCTAATATCAGGCCACAGTGATAGAAGTAGGCCACCCTGATAGAAGTAGGCCACTCTGATAGAAGTAGGCCACTGTAATATCAGGCCACTGTGATAGAAGGAAGCCACCCTGATAGAAGTAGGCCACTGTAATATCAGGCCACTGTGATAGAAGGAAGCCACCCTGATAGAAGTAGGCCACTCTGATAGAAGTAGGCCACTGTAATATCAGGCCACTGTGATAGAAGTAGGCCACTCTGATAGGAAGCCACACTGATAGAAGTAGGCCATTCTAATAGGAAGCCACTCTAATAAGAGGCCACTCTGATAGAAGTCGGCCACTGATAGGAATGTACCCTGATAGAAGTCGGCCACTCTAATAGGAGGCCACCCTGATAGAAGTAGGTCACTCTAATAGGAGGCCACTCTGATAGAAGTAGGCCACTCTAATAGGAGGCCACTCTAATAGGAGGCCACTCTGATAGAAGTAGGCCACTCTAATTGGAGGCCACCCTGATAGAAGTAGGCCACTCTAATAGGAGGCCACCCTGATAGACGTAGGCCACTCTAATAGGAGGCCACTCTGATAGAAGTAGGCCACTCTAATAGGAGGCCACCCTGATAGACGTAGGCCACTCTGATAGAAGTAGGCCACTCTGGTATGAGGCCACTCTGATAGAAGTAGGCCACTCTGATATGAGGCCACTGATAGAAGTTAGCCCCTGACGGAGGTAGGCCACTTGCATGTGTGCGCATGCATGAATATTCATTTTAATCGGGCATCAAGCTCAGTGATTCACATAAACACAATTATGTATCAGCTTGTTGTGCAGATAACACCCAAATTATTGATTAGATTTGCCAGCCAAAAGTAGCAGAGAAAGTACTTACGGGAAATTATCATGTCTTGATATAGAACATTACAAAGAATCCTTTTCACTTGGCCCTTGCTGTCCCCACAGTCCGGCGGAAGAGTTTGTGTTTGAACTGACGGATGAACAGAAGGAAGCAGTAGACGTGTTGACCCTGGGAAAC
The DNA here is from genome assembly GCA_964017155.1 of Oasisia sp. SBJ-2009. NCBI lineage: Eukaryota > Metazoa > Annelida > Polychaeta > Sabellida > Siboglinidae > Oasisia > Oasisia sp. SBJ-2009. The sequence continues at coordinate 39,474,581 of OZ024860.1, forward strand.
TGCACCGAGAAGTTAGTGGCCTACAAGGTTGGTTCTAGTCTGTCTTCACTCACTGTTAGATATACAAGTTATCATTAAGCAATACACGTGTATTTCTTATAATACAAATTCATATAGTGTAAAAGTATTAATTTATTAATTAGTTAAGACAATTACTCTGTTAATGCAACAATACTATTGGAACATGGTATTAACAATCTTCAGGAGTTTTCAACGGGTCTCGTAAAAAAAAAATATATATATATATATATATATATATGAGGTAACGTGCCTCAACAATAGGCTTTTTAGAATGTTTTATATATTTGTATAATTTTGCTTATTTTGTGTGTGTTATTTATAATTATTTGCGTTTAATATGTAACGCTTTCATTGCGTGACCTATGCGTATCAATATAACTGTTACTAAGCACTATTTAAGCCTATCAGTAAATTTATTTTATTTTAATAATAACCTGTATTATGTTTATCAAAACTAATGGTCATGATTAATGGCACATTATTGGCCAAATTTTTTTGAAGATCGGTGAGACATTGGAGCTAGAAGTAGATAAGTACTGGAAGGGTGCATCTGGCAGAGGATGTTGTGGCTGCACAATGATGATGACTTCTTAGAATTGTTTCGCTTTTTACAAGTTCTCTAAGAGATGTGTTGTCATCAATGTGTTGTCGACAATGTTTTGTCGTTGATGTGTTGTCGTCGATGTGTTGTCGTCAATATGTTGTTGTCAATGTGGTGTCGTCAATGTGTCGTCATCAGTGTGTTGTCGTCAACGTGTTGTTGTCAATGTGTTGTGTACAGGTGAAGACGACGTCTCCCGCCAGCTACCGCGTCCGGCCCAGCTCTGGCCTCATCAAGACACAGGCCAGCGCCAACATCAACATTGTCTTACTACCAGGTAACACACCTCCACAACACTGTCCTACTGCCAGGTAACACACCTCCACAACACTGTCCTACTGCCAGGTAACACACCTCCACAACACTGTCTTACTACCAGGTAACACACCTCCACAACACTGTCTTACTACCAGGTAACACACCTCCACAACACTGTCTTACTGCCAGGTAACACACCTCCACAACACTGTCTTACTGCCAGGTAACACACCTCCACAACACTGTCTTACTGCCAGGTAACACACTTCCTCAACATGACCAATGTTATTATTGTAGTATAATTTAACTTACTTTGGAGCTTAATGTTGAAGATGAGTACAACGTTTCAACCCGTCATCTACGGACCTTGTTCACGTACTGGTGTCACGTGTGTTGCCTCAGATTTTGGCGGGATAATTTGATTGTAGATGGCAGGCAGGTGGTATCCCTGGTCTCTGTTCATGGTAGGGGCTCCCTGTCTGATGTATATAGCCTTCTTCATTTTTCTCTTATGCCAGTTGGTTTCACGGGTCAGTACTTTAGTACGTGAACGAGGCCCATAGATGATGTGTCGAAACGTTGTATTCATCTTCGACATTAAGCTCCAAAGTAAGTTAAATTATACTACAATAAACCTTTCTTGAAGCCATGAACAACACATTCAATACCAATGTTGTCCTGTTTGTGACGTGACTCACTGCCATGTCACATCCTACTTATGAGGTGACACACCTCCACGATATGACCATGATGTGCTACTACTGGTAACACACGTATCAGCAATATTACAGCCAGGTAACACAACTCTACAATATGACCACATGTTCACACTGCTAGGCCACACACCTCTACAGAATGACTGTGTTCCCCCACTGGCTGTTATGAGTTATGACCACATTGATGTACTGTCATATGACACAGATAACACACCTACCTACCTACTGCTGTGCTACTGCTAGATAACACACCTCCACCATATGACCATGTTATACTGCCAGACTACACACATTCATGTTAGTTTGCAGCCAAGTAACACCTCCACGTTATAATCATGTTGTTCAGACAGATCAGTGGACTTTTTGTCTGTCAGGCTGTCACCTCACTGTAATTTGTCTGTCAGGCTGTCACCTCACTGTACTTTGTCTGTCAGGCTGTCACCTCATTGTACTTTGTCTGTCAGGCTGTCACCTCACTGTACTTTGTCTGTCAGGCTGTCACCTCACTGTACTTTGTCTGTCAGGCTGTCACCTCACTGTAATTTGTCTGTCAGGCTGTCACCTTACTGTACTTTGTCTGTCAGGCTGTCACCTCACTGTAATTTGTCTGTCAGGCTGTCACTTCACTGTACTTTGTCTGTCAGGCTGTCACCTCACTGTTCTTTGTCTGTCAGGCTGTCACCTCACTGTACTTTGTCTGTCAGGCTGTCACCTCACTGTTCTTTGTCTGTCAGGCTGTCACCTCACTGTACTTTGTCTGTCAGGCTGTCACCTCACTGTTCTTTGTCTGTCAGGCTGTCACCTCACTGTACTTTGTCTGTCAGGCTGTCACCTTACTGTACTTTGTCTGTCAGGCTGTCACCTCACTGTTCTTTGTCTGTCAGGCTGTCACCTCACTGTTCTTTGTCTGCCAGGCTGTCACCTTACTGTACTTTGTCTGCCAGGCTGTCACCTCACTGTACTGTGTCTGTCAGGCTGTCACCTCACTGTACTTTGTCTGTCAGGCTGTCATCTCACTGTACTTTGTCTGTCAGGCTGTCACCTCACTGTACTTTGTCAGGCTGTCACCTCACTGTACTTTGTCTGTCAGGCTGTCACCTCACTGTACTGTGTCTGTCAGGCTGTCACCTCACTGTACTGTGTCTGTCAGGCTGTCACATCACTGTACTTTGTCTGTCAGGCTGTCACCTCACTGTACTTTGTCAGGTTGTCACCTCACTGTACTTTGTCAGGCCGTCACCTCACTGTACTTTGTCAGGCTGTCACCTCACTGTTCTTTGTCAGGCTGTCACCTCACTATACTTTGTCAGGCTGTCACCTCACTGTACTGTGTCTGTCAGGCTGTCACCTCACTGTACTGTGTCTGTCAGGCTGTCACCTGTACTTTGTCTGTCAGGCTGTCACCTCACTGCCAATGAAGACCGCTTCCTGCTGATGGCGATGACGGTGGATGAAGACGTCACTCCGTCCAGTCCGCGGCTCAAGGAGTTATGGCAGGAGAAAACACTAGGTGGAGACACAAACTACATGGAACACAGGTACAGTTCGGTATTCTTGAGCATATCATACAAAAACTGTTGCTAGCCAGCAGAGAACATAACATTATATAATGTTCTTCACTCTACATTAGTGTGTTATTTGCCTTGTTTTGAGTTGTACGTATTGTAAATAGTTACAATAAATTTGATTTGATTTACCTACAAATGCATTGTGTCTCAGACTCGGCTGCACAGTGCAACTTGGTGACACAGTTGAGGCTGACACAGTCGACGGTGACACAGAGGACAGCCACAGTCTCGGCCAGAGGATGAGTCAGCTGAGCACTCAGGTGGGTCGACTGAGCACTCAGGTGAGCTCAGGTGAGTCGAGTGAGGTAGAGTTAACTGAGCACTCAGGTGAGTCAACTGAACATTGAGTTGAGTCGACTGAGCACCAGTTGGCAGGACCCTCAGGTGATCTGTTTCATCTTGCTCCTCAGACTTACTGCTCCAGCTCCAGCAGCAGCTCCTGGATCAACGCCAGGAATATGTTCCAGGAAGTGTTGTTCTGGAAACAACTCCCGGAACAGCTCCGACATTTGCTATTCTGGCGTTTTAAAACTGTTATTTTCAAAGCCCTTACCATTATCCATGATTACACAGTACAATATTTACTTGACTCTTTTTTTTGACACTAGTTATCAGTTACTTTACAAAGTGTCTTTATACATGTAAAATAATAATTAATAAAACAATTATAAAATCTGTGTTTTTCTATGATGCACTACTTTAAACATCCTTTGTAATTTTTCTGAAATGTTCTATTTAGACATTCTCAGCCAAGCACACTGATTGTAATTGGCTGTTGTGATGTATGAAATAAACATTTAAAATCAGCCCTGTCAGTGTTTGTAATAGTTCTGTTCTTGTCTCACAGCTCGACTCAGTCCTGCAGTCTCAGCGCGAACTCATGGCCAGGGTGTGGTGGCTGCTTGTCATTAATGTCCTACTCTTCCTCGTCATCATTCTACTGCTCAGTGCTGCCATCTACTGGCGGGTATGGTCGACTACACAGCCGCGTTTGGACAGTCAGGTCTGTCATGCCACATCGCCCTTCAAGATTACAAGTGACCGGTGACCACTTTGTTGCACAAAAATGCAATATCTCGGAAGAAAAATTGTGATGCCGTGTGGTGACGATGGGGGTGGAGGGTGGTGGTGGGGGGGGGGGGGGTTGGGGGGGGTCGACTCATGTCAGCTTTCTGCATCCTTGTGACATCTGAAGGGAGCATGACACCTGCTTAGGGAGTGTGTAATTTTAAAATGACTACAGACAGCCACGGTATAAAGAGACCACATCTGTATCTCGGATTAGGTCCTAGGACCATTTTAAGATGGTGCAAAGGTCCATAATTTTATGATGACGTAGCCGTCTGACGATGACCTTCTGATGGTGGCTGTGTTCAACCATGTAGTTAATTGCTGCTCTTCCTGGTTGCATTGGGTTATTGTTTGAACATGTATTTATATTCTCACAAGTGTGATAGAGCTGACAGACCAGGTAACAGTGGCCAAGTAGAGAGAGGTAGTCTCTTGGTTTTTGTTCCAGAATAGTGTTGTACAGCACAGACATATTAGACATATTATATGTTTTCTAACGTCCTGCCCAAAATGTTTTAACGAAACAGACATGACTTGAATTCTATAGTTCCATGTTTACCAAAAAATGGTCGAGCTGTCAATCAAATCCCTGAGTAGTGAGCTGGGATAATTTGGTGAAAGGTCGTGACCTACTGGTGGTGCGAAGACATGTGAAGTGATGTGATGCACAAATCCATGTGTTTAGTAATCGGACATGCGGCCATGCTTTTGAAAGCGGTACGTGCTGCTGCATAAACAAACTGTTTTTGACCCACACTTATATTTGTCAACAAAAATAGTTCATTAAAACACCCTGTGGTAAGTATTATTATGACAGATGTAGTTTGTGCTGTGTAACATTATTTTACAATAGAATTTTAAAATACACCAAGTACTGTTGAGATGTGTTTTATTTACTATGCATCAAACTATCTGGGAACATGCTCATTTTGTTACGCACAAAGTTGCTGTACAATATGTACATACACTATGTACGTATGGTGAGGTATTTTATTTTGGAATTGTACAATACTGATGTGAAAGATAAACTGTCTACAATATATACAAGTCCTGGTTGGCAGCAAAGCCCAGGTTGGTACTAGCATGGAGTAATATCGGATCTGTGGTAAAGTTGTACAAGAGGAGAGACAACAGTCGGCAAAAATTGGTGTGTACAAAGTTGTTTGTTAGCTACACCTGTTGATATGAACTGAGCAAGTCTCGAGTGCACTAGACAGGATTGTGGAATGTTTGGGTCGATGCACTGTGCTGTGTCTTAATGCACAATGTTATGTTTCAATTCAATGCGATGTGTTTCAATGCATTGTGATGTGTTTGCACCAGGGTTGTGCAGATGCTGGTGATAATGTTGTTAATTGGACAAATTAGTTTTTTACAAACAGTATTCAAATGTTTACCAGTGTCAGCTACTGTCTGTGTGTGTGTGGGGGGGGGGGGCTGGGGGCCTGTGTGTGGGGGGGGGGGCTGGGGGCCTGTGTATGGGGGACACGACGTCCTACTACTGAGAATTACCATTCCATTGTTCTACCGAAGAGACTCATGTAGAAAGGTTTGTAATCAAACCAGTGTGTAATCCATGCTTGCACTCATCTAATTCAGGATAGCGTATGTGCATGTTTTTGGGTGTGCATATGGTATGTGTGTACGTACGTGCGTGCGTGCGTGCATGCGACACTGCTTGTACAGCCTGAGCGTGTGACTGTAAATAATACATGATATTAAAGTTTAATCGCCAAGTGCTTATGCAACAATGTGATAGAGATGATCAAACTGTGAGATATCTTGTGTGTGATATACCAACATTTGTAGGCCATTTTGCTTTAGTGCATGGCTGTGTTCAACTGTCTGTGACGCGTCAGGTTAATTCTCTGCAACAATTGCTGTATTTCCATGACCATTTACAGTACAATATTTTATTTTTTATTTTATCACATTGACCAATATGTGAACTTTTAATATCAGATGTTTGCTATGTATTATGTAAGTCTCGTGAACTGTTTGTAAGATATGTATGTTGATATAAAAGAATGAAATGAAATAAAATGTGCTGCTTTCCTGCTGTGCAATCAAATAAAAATGTGACAAGCTGCAAAATGTTTGTTTTAAGTACATTTCACCAAATTGAGGAAAAGCCAATACACATTAACCTTGGTAAAAGTTTGATCTCAGACAGTTGCATTTTAGGAAGGAGGGTCTGGAGGACTTCAGTCCCCCAATACACACCTGTATATTTTGAAGATAGTTTTGGTTAGCTTCATATGGGTTTTAACATCTGAGCTAAAACTGGACGATTTGAGGTTGATCCCTGTAAACGTCCCATCCAACAGAACTTCCCCCATCTTTCTGTGAACTTTGGTCCAGAAACATCATATACATGAGCCATCTTTGAAAGTGCTGCCATTTGCTAGATAACGAGTGTGCTGAAGCGCTGATGCAGTGAGACAGAATTAAGACGGCTACATTTAATTTGACCTCCACATAGATAGAGTAATGTGGGGCATAAGCCCTTTTATTGACAAAGACGATTTCATCTACTTCTAACTATGAATCTAAGTCTTAAGTTTCTGCTATGACAGAAACAGCTATCTTATCTTAGTAGTACCTACACTTGGACACCAGTTTACCGTGCTACCCACTGCATAGAAGTCGCCACAACAGTATCAGCAGGACATACCAATCATACCTTATCAGTTACCCTTCCAGTTCTTATCAGTCATGGTGAATATGTCAAATTAACAAGACAGTCACATTGGCTGCAATACATGGACTTGAAGGACTAGGTCTAGGAAATATCAACAAGACAAACAAACCACGTACATAAACAGGGCATTACAAACAAGTCAAACCATTCATACTTAAGGGCAGTATTTGTGTTACAGAAAGAACGAAGTTATACCAACATACACCCTTAAAAATGTGCGTATTTTGTTGCCCACTCCGCCCCAGTTTGGTAAGAAATACACCCTCTGTAACCACAATGCTGCCATCTTGCGCTAAAACAAGCAATTAATTTTACGGAACGTAACAGAAAATCGGATGTTGTGATCTGTCTTTGCAATACTGGATTAGTAAGTTAAATTAGATTTACTCAGCAAAGCGTATTTTATTTTTAACAACGATTTTGGTGAAATGCACAGTCATAGTTATCTGCACAGCAAATATCTTCACTACCGTACGGAATTTATTGGGGCGTACATTTTAGGATATGGTCGGCAATTTACGGTACTGGTCGGTTTTTGACGTCACCAGCAGGTGAGCGCGTATGGCTTCCGCTGGAGTGGTGTTTTTCTGCTTGCGATAATGAGATTGTTTATTTAGCGACGCAAGAAACTACTACCACTCGCAACAGCTAACGACGTTCAACATATGGAATAAGGTGGTTGTTAGGCATCGGTGGTTTTGTATTTAAGTGCATCCGATTTCTGGTTTTCCAGGAACAAAGGGGATCCGTAATCATCTAGAGCTAGCTCTTCGCCGAATTTGGTAACCCTCTTTTTCTGTTGTGTTGGGTTACTTTTTCTGTAATCCGTGGCTGCCTGCAACTAACTGACCGCTCGAATACAGTGTATACTGAGCGATTCTTCATAAGGCAAACCTCACGAAGAATTAATGGTATGCTCATCTTGGTTGTATTTTTTGAGATTAATTAAACAATTACCAATTATGGCTTCGCTGGCTCGTATAGAATATACATAAATCCAGTTACAACAATACATCACGAATTCAACTTTCACACTTAATTTACATATGAAGCATCTACCATGTTTTTCTTACCACAAATCACTCGTTTTCCTACATATCGTATCCCTCCCAACGTTGGCAAACATCTTTGTGTGTTCAGCTTAAAACTATATCAGCCGCATGTGTATAGCAACAGTATTTACAATATGGACTCCGTTACAATATAGTGCAATGCTTGCAAAATAAAACCTTTATTTTATAATGATGTTATTTGTGAATGGTAAGGCGAAATTTCTTCCATTAAATGACCTTGGTCAACTTGCTGACCATTATTGTCATTGGTTTTTAGAGTTGTCATTTTCTAGGATTAGTGAGTCCACTACAGGTAACACAATTACCCCCTGTGTGGGATTTTACATCAGGTATAGGGACCACTGGGTTTTTCTTCTAAGTGACAAATGTAGAATTTGTTATTCTGGACAAATATTTTACTAGATTCATGCACTTTATTTATATTGTCTGCTGAATTCACATAATTTGGTGGTGTTTCTGGTCATTTCATATTTCATAATGAGACTGCATAAGATCATAACAATGTAACTACAATATAATACAGATTAGTCTGATTTAGTCAGTTAATAGAACCCTGGGCAGTGTTAGAAGCAAGTCAAGCAACTACTTAGTACTTACCAGAACTGGACTCTCTTCCAACATCTAAGTAGACTGTTGAAACTAATGATCGGTGCACTATGGCCAATGTGTGGTGGTGGTTGGTAGACCGTCAATCAAAAGGGGGTGAATAGAAGAAGAAGAAGAATTTGTTTTTATTTGACCATTATTTAAAAACAATACACACACACATTATCCATGTCATACATAAATAATCAGAACAATACAAACATAAAAAAATTATAGCAAACATGGTAATAATGCGTATAATTAACAATTACAACCTGGGGTCAGGAGACTCCTCTAAGACCAGGCTAGTCGCTATCGAGGAGCCACCTATCCGAAAATTTAACGTACATAATAATTTCGTCATCTAGAACAAATTCTTCCAGAAACAAACCAAAAAAATATCACGAAACATACATCATATGAAGATGCTTGTGCGCAGCTGACAAGATTATTGTATTTCAAGTAGAAAGGCTCTGTTTTTAAATATAAATACTGAATGAAGTTTTTAGGTGGTTTTAGATTGTTAATTTTGCATACAAACAGCAGTTTTGTCTAGTGCATATTACTTCATAACTTTGTAAGAAATACAGTTTTGCATAATTTACAAATGCCTGATTACTATGTGACATAAGTTTTTCTTTCACTATTTCAGGAAGGTTATTTAATAATAGTGGCAAATTATGTCTGAGACATTTTTTTGCAAAATCATGTTTAATTTGATAAGTGTATATTTTATTTTTGTCTCTTGTGTCATGACCAGGTACCTCATATTTAAACACAAACCTCCAATTTTGTAAATAGCAAGGTAGGTCATTGTGTAGATATTTATAGTAAAATTTTAATTGTTGTAATTTAAGGATGTCATCTACTTTTAATAAGCTAAGTTGTTTGTACAGTGGATCAGTGTGGGAAATGTAGTTACTTAAAGTAATAATTCTCAGGGCTTTTTTTTGTAACTTTATTATTCTATTTGATTCAAAGCCCCATGCCATAATGCAGTAATTAATATGTGGCACTATTAATGAATTATATAATGCTTTCTTAATATCTAGGGGTAAAATATGTTTCAATTTGTTTAAGATTCCAATTTTCTTAGAACACGCATTTGATATTTTTTCAGCGTGCTTTTTCCAGTTTAAATTTGTATCTATAATTACACCCAAGAAATTAAATTCCTTAACTTGATCAATATTTATATTGTCTATCTTCAGATTTAATATCTCTGTATTTTTCTTTTGAAATATCATAAATTTGGATTTTACTACATTTAGTGATAATTTATTAATCTTGAGCCAATCATTTATCTTAACAAGTTCTTCGTTAATTAAAGATTCTAAATTTCGGTCATGCGTGTTATCACTGAACACATTTAGTGTACTTGACAAAGTTGTGTCGTCTGCATAAATGAGAAAGTTAAACATTTGACTTGCTTGTGCAAAATCATTTATGTATATGATGAATAATAGTGGTCCTAAAATTGAACCTTGTGGTACACCTGTTGTTATTGATAACATATTTGATTTGATATTGTCAATTTCCATGTATTGTTTATGATTTTCTAGGTAGCTGCTGAATAAGTTGAGATTTATTCCATGTACACCATAATATTTCAATTTATCAATTAAAATTATATGATCAATGGTATCAAAAGCCTTGGAGAGATCTAAATATATATTAATTGGTATTTCATCTTTATCCAGTTGTGTTATTATTCTATCTATTAATTCTAATGCCGCATATTCTGTTGAATGTTTCGGTCTGAAACCGTATTGATGATCAAACAAAAGCCTAGAGTCTCTTAAATAAGATGATAATTGTTCAAAAATAATTTTTTCAAGTATTTTTGAAATAGCTGGTAGAAGTGATATGGGCCTATAATTACTGAAAACAGTTTTCTCACCTTTTTTAGGAATGTGGCACTTAACAATCTTTCTCAAAACAATCAATATAAAATGGTTGGTAGAGCGCAGTGGCTCAGGGGTAGAGCTTCGGACTCTCGACTACGAGAACCCGGGTTCGAATCCTGGCTGCGGCGTTAAAACCTTGGGCAAGTTTTTTCACTCAACATTGCTCCAGTTCACTCAGCTGTTTAAATGAGTACCTGACTATAGACAGTGGTGGATATGTGTACGAGCAGCCTTCGCGCATTAATTGTAGCATATGGCTGGATGCTTCCCAGAGAAGCCGAGATGGTATTTGAGTGAACAGGTCTGTCAGGGAAGTAAAGTGTAAAGCGCTTTGAGCGGTCCTGAGGACTGGATACTGCGCTATATAAGGACTGCCTTTTATATAAAGTAGTGGAAGCTAATTAACAGTTTATTTACATAGCTCATAACAATGGTAGAAATGTTAGACAAAGCACAGCTTGAGAAGGTCCTAGTGACTGGTTGGCAGGATACATCATAGGAGCAGGGAGATGGCGGCGTCTTGGGATCATCTGAGCAGCTACATCTTGCAGAAATGTACTAAACTGATGGAAAAGTGATGTCGTGTGTGTGTGCCATCACTCACTGGTGTTGTTTCTGGTTGCAGGCTGTCTATCGGTGGCCGTGAGAATGGTGCCCAAACACTGGTCTAATGGCAAGTAAGAGGATCGATGTGAACGCCGCGACAGTGGAGGATTTTGAACGACTGGTTGGAGTGGGTCGTGCCAAGGCCGAGGCTATCGTAGAGGCTCGCAAGGTTGGTGCCATCCTTGTCTCATTTTGTGATTGAACTAAAGCAATAAACCAGTCACCTAAATATGTCCCAAAATCGAGGCCAGCAATGTAGTAGGTTAGATTTACTTTGGAGCATTTTTGTCGAAGCGAGTATGACGTTTTCTTGGAGCCATGAACAATATATTTACTATCAGCAATGTAGTAGTTTTGTTTTTACTCATCTCTTGATGATATTGTTTGTCCACATGATGTCAGCGTCCAGTTGTGTTGTGATGTATTCAAGTCTTCAAGACTAGCCTAAATAACATCCAGTAGAATATGTAAGGTTAATTCGAGAATGTTCGTTCAGGACATCAAGGTGATAATTTTATGTTATGTCACAGAAAATCCCCCAGTTAAGCGTGCAGCAAGGCTTATGAAACAAGTGATCTTGCAATTAGTACATTCGATAAATCATTCCCTAGCTGAGTGATTTGAAAGAATGGTAGGGAGTGAGAGTGAACATTCACCCTAAATATGATATCCTATTAATATTATATAATGTTTATAAATATTGCTGGACAAAGGTTCATCATTTTGTATGATTCACATGTGTCATTTTTTACAACTTTACATTCAATACAGTGTGTATATAAAGTTGTCAGAAATGACACGTGTCATATAGCAAAGTGGGTATGAAATTGCAAAATGGTGGCTTACATCCTTTTTGATTCCACATCATGAGGTTTTAGATGATACCTAATTTGTTTAACTATATTTAGAAGATTTTGATTTATTACTAAATGTCACAAACACAATACTGAACAACAATTTTAGCAAAGAACAACTGATATAACAAGCCTCCATGCAATAGTTCCCACTCAGGGTGTGATCAAGACATGTAATTTGCAAGTGGAAATGTTGAACTGGTTTCAGTCCCAGCGATCGTTCAGCAGCGTCAGTGACTTGATCAACATCACTGGTATAGGGCCAAGCTTCCTCGAACTCAACCGAGCGTCTCTGTACTGCACAGCTCCGACAGGCTCTACTTCCTCCGGCTCCGGGAGCAGTGGCAGGAAGACACATGACCGGTGAGTGAGGAAGACCTCTTGCTGTCGGCTCCACCTCAACTGTGGCTGTAGGAGCAACTAACGTGATGCTTATTCATGAAACATCAAAGACATTCATCATTAGATGTACATTATACATTGACACCTATGTCTTGTTTTTATTAAATGTCGTATGGTTACACATATAAATAGTGTTGTTGCACCTTCTATTGCACTGTTCAGATGCTTTATGTATGAAATTAAGAAATTCTAAGGGTAAACATGATAAGTATTAAACTTCTTTTACCCTTTTTTCAACAATTTATATTATATGCACTGTATTTATAATGTAGTAGTAGTTGTTGTTGTTGAAATAAATTTCAATTCAATTCAATTCAATTTGCTTGTAGAGAAACACGACGCTCGACACAGGGGCAGTCTCTGCCACAGGGGGAGCCACCAATCAGCCCACAACCTTCGACTTCCAACACAAAGTACGATCTGAGGCGCAGCCGCAGCGATGGGTTGAAGGGGAAAGGTCAAGGGTCACCATTGGAGATGCGGGGGCAGTCGAGTAAGAAGTTACCGAGTGGCGGGGCGGAGGGTGACGACACAGAGGGCGCCGGTAGTAGCAACGAGGGGGGAGAGGGGTTAATGGATGATGGGGGAAAAGAGGGCTCTGTAGATGGAGAAATCGGGGGAGATGCGAACGATGGGGAAAAAGGGGGTGCAGTGAATGAGGATGAGGATGCACATGCAGTGAATGATGGTGAAAAAGGGGGCACACTGAACGGTGGAAAAAAAGGGGGCAAAGAGACTTCGGGCGACATAGGGGGCGCTGGGAATGAAGATATGGATGTGGCGCACAGCAGTAGTAGTTCACACAACCACACACAGGAGGCGCTGCGTGTGGAACACAGCGAGAACGAAGAACAACCGGAGGACGCAAACAATGACGACGATGACCTTTGGGGTGAAGGTCAAGGTGACTTTGATGTTGATGCTGGGTCCAGCAGCCCCTGTCTGCCAGGGCCGGCGATGACACCAGCCAAAGTGTGGGTGAGTGTGGCTGTAGTCTCATTGTCCAGCACGAATGACCACTGACCACTGTGTCCATAGTGGCAGACACGGCCTAGTTAGGGTCTAACAACAAACTCATCAATGTCTCGCAGTCGATGCAAAATGCTTTCCCTATCAGAATTTCAAAGAATCATCTGGTTTCCATGGTTACATGGAAAGTAAATAACTTAAAACAAAATTATATCATATTTGACTTTCTTTTCGTTAAAAGACACACTGAATTATTTTGTCAACTTTGGACAAGTAGTTTGTAAGATATGACAGCTAATTAACATATGATATTTCATGATGTGTGTAGTACCCACTTAGAGCTACTTTTGTCTGTGCTGTAAATGACCTGTTTCTTGGACAGATGAAAAGAAAGAAGGATGGACTGGCGGAGGACACAAAGGAAATGTCCCCGGGGAAGAAAGTGCGCCGGGGGTCGGATGATGGTGGGACAAGGTGGGTGCATGACAGTTGACATACGTGGGAGAAATCGTGTTTTTATTACTTTTGTCATTGGTGAACACTGCCGACTTCCTGTGACTGTTCTGGATCCCTGGCAGTCGTTCATGTGAAAAGTTGTTTCCAGTTTTCATCATAACATCTGCATTTTGCATTCACAGTGTCTGGAGGGCACATGCCTACCAAGTTCTCCTAGACACGCAGTTAGAGAATGGGTATGTTTGCTAATAATACAAACAACAGATAACATTAGCAAACCAGTGTGACTCTGTACCCTGCCCCAAGGGAGGGACCATTGTGACTCTGTACCCCACCCCAAGGGAGGGACCATTGTGACTCTGTACCCTACCCCAAGATAGAGATCATTGTGAATCTGTACCCTACCCCATGGTATGGACCATAATGACTATATATCCTAACTCATGGCACGGACCATTGTAACTATGTACCCTACCCCATGCTATGGGCCATAGTGACTCTGTACCCTACCCCATGGTAAGGACCATTGTAACTATGTACCCTACCCCATGGTAAGGACCATTGTAACTATGTATCCTACCCCATGACAAGGACCATTGTGACTATATACGCTACCCCATGGTATGGACCATAGTGACTCTGTACCCTACCCCATGGTAAGGACCATTGTGACTATGTACCTACCCCATAGTATGGACCATAGTGACTCTGTACCCTACCACATGGTAAGGATCATTGGACTATGTACCCTACCCCATGGTATGGACCATAGTGACTCTGTACCCTACCCCATGGTAAGGACCATTGTGACTATGTACCTACCCCATAGTATGGACCATAGTGACTCTGTACCCTACCCCATGGTAAGGACCATTGTGACTATGTACCCTACCCCATAGTATGGACCATTGTGACTATGTACCCTACTCTATGGTAGGGACCATAGTGACTATGTATCCTACTCCATGGTAGGGACCATTGTGACTTTGTACCCCACTCCATGGTAGGGACCATTGTGAGTATGTACCCTACCCCATGGTAGTACCCTATCCCACGGTAGGGACCATTGTAACTATGTACCCTACCCCATGGTAGGGACCATAGTGACTGTATACCCTACCCCTTGGTAGGGACCATTGTGTATAACACCCTACCCCATGGTAGGGACCATAGTGACTATATACCCTACCCCATGGTAGGGACCATTGTGTATAACACCCTACCCCATGGTAGGGACCATCGTGCCTATGTAGCATGTCCCCTACCCCAGTGGTTGTCACGTTGCAGTGTTGCGGTGGAGATGTTGAACCGGCGGGGCATCTACAGGCCCCAGTGTGCGCCCCCACTCCGCAGGAAGTGTATCATGTCACGCACCAACCCCCCGCCAGAGCTCAGTACCTGGCTCAAGACATTTCAGGTAGGGTGGCACATTTCAGGTAGGGTGGCACATTTCAGGTAGGGTGGCACATTTCAGGTAGGGTGGCACATTTCAGGTAGGGTGGCACATTTCAGGTAGGGTGGCACATTTCAGGTAGGGTGGCACATTTCAGGTAGGGTGGCACATTTCAGGTAGGGTGGCACATTTCAGGTAGGGTGGCACATTTCAGGTAGGGTGGCACATTTCAGGTAGGGTGGCACAGTTCAGGTAGGGTGGCACATTTCAGGTAGGGTGGCACAGTTCAGGTAGGGTGGCACATTTCAGGTAGGGTGGCCCACTGCTGCTTGCTGGGGTTATTGTGGTCTGGGCAGGGCAACATACATGTCAGTGTTACAAACAATATCAAGGGTTGGTTACAAACAGTCACAGGTAGGGCTGACAACAAAGTCATGATTAGGACTAACAACAATATCACGGGTATGACTAATGACAATACCGTGGAGTAGGCATTACAAATAATATAACGGGAATACAACCAATATCGATGGTTGGGGAAAAACATCTCATATTGGGCATTACACAACATCACGGGTAGTACCAACAACATCACGGGTAGTACCAACAACATCACGGGTAGTACCAACAACATCACGGGTAGTACCAACAACATCACGGGTAGTACCAACAACATCACGGGTAGTACCAACAACATCACGGGTAGTACCAACAACATCACGGGTAGTACCAACAACATCACGGGTAGTACCAACAACATCACGGGTACTACAAACAACATCACGGGTACTACAAACAACATCACGGGTACTACAAACAACGTCACGAGTAGTACAAACAATGTTACGAGTAGTACAAACAGTACCACGAGTAGTACAAACAATATCATGAGTAGTACAAACACTATTGAGGGTTGGGGGATAAACATCATATACTGGGCTACAGACAATATCATGCCTAAGGCAATCAGTGTTGTAACTCCCCATTCCAAACTGAGACATCACCCAGACTTTTAATGCGTTTAAAAAGTGATATGATCTGGGATAGACACACTAATCTTTCTTGTGACAGTCATGAAAATACTATAAATGTTACCCACTTGCACAGATTTTGATGTTTTGTGACACCTAGAAATGTTATTTTGACTGATGCAGAGATGATATTGGTGTTTTTGGCATGACAATAGTCCATATTCTCTTCAAGGTAATTCTTTGTTTCTTTCAAAGTCGATGTAAGTAATTTCTATTTATGCACAGGTAATAGTTTTGTCAGACTTTCCATGAAACATATGTAAATGACGATTTCCCAGTGGCTAAATGTGGTTCCCAATATTTTTACAAAAGGCATTCCAGTGATTATGTTCAACAACAATTATCATTTGGAATTACTGTTTTGCTAAGTGGAATTGATATTAACAGAGTGGGACTGACCCAGTAATGTAGATCGCAATAGCTCAGGGGTAGAGCTTCGGACTCTCGACAACGAGAACCCGGGTTCAAATCCTGGCTGCGGTGTTAAAACCTTGGGCAAGTTTTTTTCACTCTACATTGCTCCAGTTCACTCAGCTGAATAAATGAGTACCTGGCTACAGACAGTGGCGTATATATGTACGAGCAGCCTTCGTGCATTAATTGCAGCATATGGCTGGATGCTTCCCAGAGAAGCCGAGATGGTGTCTGAGTGAACAGGTCTGTCAGGGAAGTAAAGTGTAAAGCGCTTTGAGCAGTCCTAAAGGCTGGACACTGCGCTATATAAGAACTTGTCTTTACTTTTTTTACTTGGTTGTAGTTGTGGAACCCGTCGGAGCGTCTCCTCGCCGTTGACGAGTTGATAGACGTCTGTGAGCCGACACAAGTGCGACACATGATGGCTGTCATAGAGCCTCAGTTCCAACGTGACTTCATCTCTCTACTACCCAAGGAGGTAGGTCACTTGCCCTCTTATTTACCCTTACATGGGGTGACTTCATCTCTCTACTACCCAAGGAGGTAGGTCACTTGCCCTCTTATTTACCCTTACATGGGGTGACTTCATCTCTCTACTACCCAAGGAGGTAGGTCACTTGCCCTCTTATTTACCCTTACATGGGGTGACTTCATCTCTCTACTACCCAAGGAGGTAGGTCATTGCCCTCTTATTTACCCTTACATGGGGTGACTTCATCTCTCTACTACCCAAGGAGGTAGGTCACTTGCCCTCTTATTTACCCTTACATGGGGTGACTTCATCTCTATACTGCCCAAGGAGGTAGGTCACTTGCCCTCTTATTTACCCTTACATGGGGTGACTTCATCTCTATACTGCCCAAGGAGGTAGGTCACTTGCCCTCTTATTTACCCTTACATGGGGTGACTTCATCTCTATACTGCCCAAGGAGGTAGGTCACTTGCCCTCTTATTTACCCTTACATGGGGTGACTTCATCTCTATACTGCCCAAGGAGGTAGGTCACTTGCCCTCTTATTTACCCTTACATGGGGTGACTTCATCTCTATACTGCCCAAGGAGGTAGGTCACCCACTAAGGATGGGACAAATCTGGAATTTCATTCGAATCAAATCGAATATCCTCAAAATTCTGAATATCGAATATGAATATTCGACTAGAATACTGAGCGGTGTTGAGATGTCTTGCTGGGACGCGTCGTCATCCCGTGGCCACGGGCACAAGTCCGTGCCGGAGTTGTAGGCATCGTGGCCATACACGTCGATCTTTTTGTTTACTTTCGGACCTAACCACGAAAATGTCTTCTTACAGCCACCAAACTTATCGTCCCTTCTTATATACATATATACACATTAGGTTACAAAATGAAATCATTTACATTCCTGTAAAGAATAAAATTAAGAAAACAAACTCGCGCAAAACTTGACATGGTCTACAGTGGCTACACGTAGCTCAGTGATTACCATAACATCGGTAATTTCATCGCAGGCGTCGCTAAATAAATAATGACCACAACAAATTCTGGTTTTATGCTAACACTAAAGTAACTGTTAACCGTAAATATCCCTAAGCTAACTTCAACTACTCCTAAACTTACCCAATACCCTAACCTTAAACCTTAACCCGACACTGCTAACAAAAGACCCCTCGACACAATACTGATATTATGGTAAGCTGCGCCTACGGATGCCGATGACATTGCGTTGTGGGCGAGTTTTACGCGAGTTTGTTTTGTGAAGTTTATTTGTTTAAAAAGTAACTTTAGGGGTTTTATTTTGTAACCTAGTGTGTAAATATGTATACATATAAGATACATGAGGAGTAGTTTGGTGAATGTGATCTCTTTCATAGTTAAGTCAGAATGTCAAAGATCACCCGGAACCAGTTTTGTGATGGAGTACACGAAGGAAAATATTCAAGCAATATTAATTTTATAGCTGCAAATTTTCGAATCGAATAGTGGGAAAACGTTTGAATATTCAAAATGTCTAATACGAATCGAATATTTGTCCCATTCTTATCACCCACCCTTCTGTAGATCACCCACCCATTGAAGACATTTGGCATATCGACAGTTACATCTTTACAGATCACTGTCATTTTAACACATCACAAATTGCATAACAATGACACGCTTCGCCGTCAACAATTACAATTCTCATTTCGTCCACCAGCTGGCGCTGTATGTGCTGTCGTTCCTCGAGGCGAAGGACCTGCTACGGGCCGCACAGACCTGTCGCTACTGGCGCCTCCTGGCGGAGGACAACTTACTCTGGCGAGAGAAGTGCCGCGAGGAGTCGATCGACGAGCAACTCGTGTTCGGGGGACGTCTGCGCCGTCGGCCACTGAGTGGTGGCATCGGCGGTGGCACGGGAGTTGGTGGTGCCGGTGGTGGCATCGGAGGCAAGAGCCCCTGGAAACATCTTTATCTGCGACAGAAACAGATTGAGTACAACTGGAAGGCTGGACCATTGCGACCTCCAAAGGTATTTTTTATTTTATGTTAATTTATATAATTTACATAGGTATAGTGCTATACATCTTTAAAATAGTGTTTAATTTATTTATATGATTTATATAATTTACATACAAAGGTTTACTAATGTACACTTTAAACCAAAATTTATATTAATTTATATAATTTACAATTATATTTAGTAATACATTTAGTATACGTCTTGTACAGTGCATCGAGCCGCCATAGCGCTATAGAAAAACAGTTTTATTATTATTATTTTTATTATTTAGGAAATATTGTACTAAATTAATTGCACATTATGGCAGACTTATCTGCAGTATTCCACATTAACAAAATTATTAGTATATAATAGCTTTGTTGCATGTTTTGCGTGAACTTCAAATATTACATTTACAGGAATCTTGTTTCAATATCTAAGCCGAATGCATTCTTCAAACCAGTCAGTGCTGCAGTGAATGGTCTAGAATCCAACATCCTGGTCAGTAATACATGTCTCTTCCGTACGAGGGAGAAATAAGGGTATTTTGATGTTTTGTAGATGCTCAAGGGTCATGATGACCACGTGATCACCTGTCTGGAGTTCTCGGGTAGTCGCGTGGTCAGTGGGTCTGACGACAACACTCTCAAGGTGTGGTCAGCAGTCACAGGCAAGGTAGGTGCATCAAACTACACCTGTCACTGGTCAAACTGGACATAGTGGACTATTTATTGCTTGCCCTTAAGAGACTCGACAGCTTTTGTGTATTCCTGTCTTTGTGTGGGAGTCTGTGATGTTTATACATTTGGTAAATGAAGCAACTATAATTGTTTGGACTTTGGAATGTGATTCATATCTTCATTGTAATTTATAATATTGTAAACATCACATGGTTGTACTGTAGTCATATGGTAACTATATTGTAATGTCATGTGACTGTTGTGAGCATCAGGATACTGTTGTAATGATCATTTATCTATTGTAATTATGTGATTGTTGTCGTGTGACTGATGTACTCATTTGATTGTAATGTAATTATATTACTATTAATAACATTTTGATTGATTGTGTTGTAATAACCATCACGTTGTCTCGCTTACATTTTTCCGATCATTATAAATGTTCCGATTGACATTTCTGGGCATGCACGATAAATATAAAATCATCAGTGTGCAGCACAACGACAAAGCATTTTTTGTATAAATGCCACAGGCTATTCGTTAACTCTCCTGTGATGATTACTGTGAAGAGTTGCTTAAAATGTCGATCAATACAATAAAATATTACGTTTGTTTAAATCATTGTCACGGATTAGGGCACACAAATGTCACGTGAACTATGCTTGCTATCAAAACATGCCTCAAAACCTGTTTGCCTCGTGTTAATTTGCGACAAATAACTTTGCTGAGAAGTTATATACATCCTAGCGAACAGCCCGTAGTGTTTATACCATCAATGTTTTATCCTTTCGGTGCACATTGATGATTTTACATCAGAAACGTCAATCGGAACCTTTATTACACCGGGAAAAAATGTAAGCGCTACAATGTGATTGTTGCAATGTCGTGTGACTGGTCACCCCCATTTGAGTGCCTCAACGTGTTGTTACTGGACGTTGCAGTGTCTGCGGACTCTGGTCGGGCACACAGGGGGCGTGTGGTCATCTCAGATGGCCGGAAACCTCATCATCAGTGGCTCGACTGACCGCACACTGAAGGTGTGGAATGCGGACACTGGTCAGTGCGTGCACACGCTCTACGGACACACGTCCACCGTGCGCTGTATGCACCTGCACCGCGGCGTGTAAGTGACCATTGTCCAGCTGTTGTGTCATGTCACTTCTGTTTGATACAGAATGAACGCTTAAAACATTCTTAAATAAACTTCTTTCACATGACAGATATGTGGCGTGTAGTAATTCCTATTTTAGTCCCAGTTCCTATTTATTCATTTAGTTAACTATCATTGGTAATTTAGATTTTATAAAAAAAATCATGTGTTTTAGGTATTCTACTTTACTTTAGTTATTATCATTATCATATTTGTATGTGTATATATACATATATATGTATGTATGTATGTATGTATGTATGTATGTATGTATGCATGCATGCATGCATGCATGCATGCATGCATGCATGCATGCATACATACATACATACATACATACATACATACATACATACATACATACATACATACATACATACATACATACATACATACATACATATTGTTTGTAAAAGTTTAAAGTGCACTGATATATTGTGTTGACCGTGTTTGTAGGGTGGTCAGTGGGTCAAGAGATGCCACGTTGCGGGTGTGGGATATTGACACTGGTCAGTGTCTTCACGTCCTCATGGGGCATGTGGCAGCTGTCCGGTGTGTCCAGTATGATGGTCATCGCGTGGTCAGTGGAGCGTATGACTACATGGTGAAGGTTTGGGACCCAAAAACAGAGGCCTGTCTGCACACGCTACAGGGCCACACAAACAGGGTCTACTCTCTACAGGTAAACACAGGGCCACACAAATAGGGTCTACTCTTTACAGGTAAACACCACAGGGCCACACAAACAGGGTCTACTCTTTACAGGTAAACACAGGGCCACACAAACAGGGCCTACTCTCTACAGGTAAACACAGGGCCACACAAACAGGGCCTACTCTCTACAGGTAAACACAGGGCCACACAAACAGGGCCTACTCTCTACAGGTAAACACCACAGGGCCACACAAACAGGGTCTACTCTCTACAGGTAAACACAGGGCCACACAAACAGGGTCTACTCTTTACAGGTAAACACCACAGGGCCACACAAACAGGGTCTACTCTCTACAGGTAAACACAGGGCCACACAAACAGGGTCTACTCTCTACAGGTAAACACCACAGGGCCACACAAACAGGGTCTACTCTTTACAGGTAAACACCACAGGGCCACACAAACAGGGTCTACTCTCTACAGGTAAACACAGGGCCACACAAACAGGGTCTACTCTCTACAGGTAAACACCACAGGGCCACACAAAAATGGGGCCAACTCTCTACAGGTACTAGGGTTATGGATGAAGTGTAAACTGAAAAAAAATGAAGTGTAAATTGCCATTGATAAAGTGAAGTGTAATGTCAGGGATGAAGTGTAGTGTCAGGGATGAAGTGTAAAATGTCAGAGATGAAGTGTAAAGCACCATAGATGAAGTGTAAAGTGTCAGGGATGAAGTGTAATGTCAGGGATGAAGTGTAGTGTCAGGGATGAAGTGTAAAGTGTCAGGGATGAAGTGTAATGTCATGGATGAAGTGTAAAGTGTCAGGGATGAAGTGTAAAGTGTCAGGGATGAAGTGTAGTGTCAGGGATGAAGTGTAAAGTGTCAGGGATGAAGTGTAAAGTGTCAGGGATGAAGTGTAAAGTGCCAGAGATGAAGTGTAAAGAGTCAGGGATGAAGTGTAAAGTGTCAGGGATGAAGTGTAAAGTGTCAGGGATGAAGTGTAAAGTGCCAGAGATGAAGTGTAAAGAGTCAGGGATGAAGTGTAAAGTGTCAGGGATGAAGTGTAAAGTTCCAGAGATGAAGTGTGTAGTGCTAGAGATGAAGTGTAAAGTGTCAGGGATGAAATGTAGTGTCAGAGATGAAGTGTAAAGTGTCAAGGATGAAGTGTAAAGTGTCAGGGATGAAGTGTAAAGTGCCAGAGATGAAGTGTAAAGTGTCAGGGATGAAGTGTAAAGCACCAGAGATGACCTGTCTTGTTGTTGTCCAGTTTGACGGGGTCCACATTGTGAGTGGGTCGCTGGACACGTCCATCCGTGTGTGGGACGTTGAGACGGGCAACTGTCTGCACACCCTGGTGGGTCACCAGTCACTGACCAGTGGCATGGAGCTGAAGGACAACATCCTTGTGTCCGGCAACGCAGACTCCACCATCAAGGTGTGGGACATCACCACTGGACAGTGTCTGCAGACGCTGCAGGGTGAGTGACCACAGACTGACCACAGTAGTGACCACTGCACTGACCAGTGCACTGATGACAGTATGGATGACAATACTGACCACAGTACTGACCACAATACTGATGACAACACTGGCTACAATACAGTCTAGTGCACTGAGGACAATATTAATTGCATTACTGGACACGATTGTAGGTCAACCTCTGTAACAAGTCAGAGTGTATCACTTGTCAAGTTCACACACTTCTTCCATGGAATTGACTACTGATAAATGGATTATTTTGTTGTGAGACATTGGACATGGGGTACACTATGTGTACACTCAGTATTGTCATTGGGAGACTGTGTACAATGTGTCCTCTGTATACAATGTGTTCAATATGTACATTGTATACAATGTTTACGATGTGTACACTGTGTATACTGTATACAATGTGTGCACTGTATACAACGTGTGCACTGTATACAATGTGTGCACTGTATACAATGTGTACACTGTGTACAATGCGTATACTGTATACAATGTGTCCACTATATACAATGTGTATACTGTATACAATGTGTCCACTGTATACAATGCGTATACAGTAGAACCCCTGACAAACGACCACCCTCATTTGCGACCACCCGCTTTTTACGACCGTTTTTTCATTGATGGAATGCCTACGCTGTATAAATGTTCCCTCACCAACGACCACCCGGCAGACGCGACCAACGACCATGGCAATTTGAATTTTACCCCTGACGAACGACCATCCGATAGGTGGCCAACACATTTTTTAACCTAATCATCGCAACAAACTCTCATTAAACGCATGACTAACGTGCACGGACACACATATGCCATAAAAACAATCAATCGCCTGATGACCGCCATTCATTTTGGCAATCTTTTATTTTCTGATCGAATTATGAAAAAGGCATCTAACAGCCGCTAGACTTTCCTCACATATCTTATATATTTATAAACACACTATGTTATAAAATTTAATCACTTACATTATTGAAACAAATTAAATTCACGAAACAAACTCGCGCAAGAACTCGCCGATGCCGGCAAGACATCATGGCTGACGTGGTCACCGTCGGTGGCTACGCGTAAATCTGTGATTACTGTAATATCCATATTGTGTATGATTAAAGTTTAGGAACTTAGGCTAAGTTTTAGGTTAGTTTAGGATAAAACCGGAATCCAGATTTAGCGACACCGCGATAAAATATAAACGTAACGCCACGGTAATCCACGGCCTGCGCACGTAACAGCCGCCGGCGATGACCGATGTCGACTTTAGTTTAGCAGGTTTTGATTTGTAAATTTTATTCTTCACAGCAATTTAAATGATTTAATTTTATGACCTAGCGTATGTATATGTAATATGAGTTATTAGAGAGGAAGTTTCGCGGCTGTAAGAGGTCGTTTTCATGATTAGATCAGAAAGTAAAAGATCGTTTTGCGGCGCTGGAAAGAAAAACAAATGGCGACCGCGGTGCGATTACACAGACGCCGTCAGGTGGCAGCACTTTTTAGCCCCTCAGACCAAATTTGAAATAAATTAAATGACAACACTTCTTATCGGTTATTATTTAAAAACAATTCAAAATGATGATACGTTTGATCAGATATTATTAAAAAAACGATTCAAAATTAAACTTATACTGAAATGTGTCACACATAAAATAAACAGAATAAATAATTTTGTTGTTGTTAATCTGTTGTCTCATTTTTAATTTTCTCTTTTTATTTTGTTTATTTTACTACTTAGTGGTTGTAAGCGCCCCCTAGTGTCGATGTTAGTCGTTGTAAGCGCCCCCTAGTGTCGAATGTTGCAAACCCCTCACGAGAGACCACCCCTCTTTTAAGACCGCCCCAATCTGATTTGGGGGGCGGTCTTAAACGAGGGGTTCCACTGTACTGTATACAATGTGTCCACCAAATAAAACATGTATACTGTATACAATGTGTCCACCATATACAACATGTATACTGTATACAATGTGTATACTGTATACAATGTGTATACTGTATACAATGTGTATACTGTATACAATGTGTATACTGTATACAATGTGTATACTGTATACAATGTGTATACTGTATACAATGTGTATACTGTATACAACATGTATACTGTATACAATGTGTATATTGTATACAATGTGTATACAATGTGTACAATGCGTATACTGTATACAATGTGTCCACCGTATACTGTATACAATGTGTCCACTGTATACAATGTGTATACTGTATACAATGTGTCCACTGTATACAATGTGTATACTGTATACAATGTGTCCACTGTATACAATGTGTATACTGTATACAATGTGTCCACTGTGTACAATGCGTATGCTGTATACAATGTGTCCACTGTGTACAATGCGAATACTGTATACAATGTATATACTGTATACAATGTGTATACTGTATACAATGTGTCCACTGTGTACAATGCGAATACTGTATACAATGTGTATACTGTATACAATGTGTATACTGTATACAATGTGTCCACTGTGTACAATGCGAATACTGTATACAATGTGTCCACTGTATACAATGTGTCCACCGTATACAATGTGTCCACTGTATACAATGTGTCCACCGTATACAACATGTATACTGTATACAATGTGTCCACTGTATACAATGTGTCCACTGTGTACAATGTGTCCACTGTGTACAATGCGTATACTGTGTACAATGCGTATACTGTATACAATGTGTCCACTGTATACAATGTGTCCACTGTATACAATGTGTCCACTGTATACAATGTGTCCACTGTATACAATGTGTCCACTGTATACAATGTGTCCACTGTGTACAATGTGTCCACTGTGTACAATGCGTATACTGTGTACAATGCGTATACTGTATACAATGTGTCCACTGTGTACAATGCGTATACTGTATACAATGTGTCCACTGTATACAATGTGTCCACTGTGTACAATGCGTATACTGTATACAATGTGTCCACCGTATACAACATGTATACTGTATACAATGTGTCCACTGTGTACAATGCGAATACTGTATACAATGTGTCCACTGTATACAATGTGTCCACTGTATACAATGTGTCCACTGTGTACAATGTGTCCACTGTGTACAATGCGTATACTGTATACAATGTGTCCAATGTGTCCACTGTGTACAATGTGTCCACTGTATACAATGTGTCCACTGTGTACAATGTGTACAATGCGTATACTGTATACAATGTGTCCACTGTATACAATGTGTCCACTGTGTACAATGCGTATACTGTATACAATGTGTCCACTGTGTACAATGTGTCCACTGTGTACAATGCGTATACTGTATACAATGTGTCCACTGTATACAATGTGTCCACTGTGTACAATGCGTATACTGTATACAATGTGTCCACTGTGTACAATGCGTATACTGTATACAATGTGTACAATGCGTATACTGTATACAATGTGTCCACTGTGTACAATGTGTCCACTGTGTACAATGCGTATACTGTATACAATGTGTCCACTGTATACAATGTGTCCACTGTGTACAATGTGTCCACTGTATACAATGTGTCCACTGTGTACAATGGGTCCACTGTGTACAATGCGTATACTGTATACAATGTGTCCACTGTGTACAATGTGTCCACTGTATACAATGTGTCCACTGTGTACAATGTGTCCACTGTGTACAATGCGTATACTGTATACAATGTGTCCACTGTATACAATGTGTCCACTGTGTACAATGCGTATACTGTATACAATGTGTCCACTGTATACAATGCGTATACTGTATACAATGTGTCCACTGTATACAATGCGTATACTGTATACAATGTGTCCACTGTGTACAATGCGTATACTGTATACAATGTGTCCACTGTATACAATGCGTATACTGTATACAATGTGTCCACTGTGTACAATGCGTATACTGTATACAATGTGTCCACCGTATACAACATGTATACTGTATACAATGTGTCCACTGTGTACAATGCGTATACTGTATACAATGTGTCCACTGTGTACAATGCGTATACTGTATACAATGTGTCCACTGTGTACAATGCGAATACTGTATACAATGTGTCCACCGTATACAACATGTATACTATATACAAGGTTTACACTGACGGATGTTCTGACATGTCACTTTGTGGTGTTGATATATTTGTAATGTGTCACTGTGTGAGATCACTGATGTGTTATCCTCTACGACATCATTGATGTGTTGCTTTTTCTGACATCGTTGATACGTTCCAATTACTACCTTTGCCTGTCCCAATTTATTATTACGGCAAATGATTTTGTTTGAGCTTGAATTTTCAAGATTACAGGGACTATAGAAATGTCACAATTATTATTGTGTGGCATTGTTTTATGTGACACACAGCTTTGTGTGTCATAGCAGCTATATTTGACATGTTGAATTACGTTACATTACTGATATATTCTTTTGTTTGTCACTGCTCATTCACTGACAACTGCATGCTATCATCACTATGTAACTTTGTGTGACATTTATTTTGACATCACTGTGACAAATTACTCTGTGTGACGTTGACAACTGGTTGTCCCCAGGCCCCAATAAGCACCAGAGCGCCGTCACGTGTCTCCAGTTCAACAAGACGTTTGTGATAACGTCGAGTGACGACGGCACGGTGAAGATTTGGGACTTACGGACAGGAGAGTTCCTGCGTAACCTGGTGGCATTGGAGAGCGGCAGCAGTGGCGGCGTCGTGTGGCGAATCCGGTGCAACAACACGAAGCTGGTGTGTGCGGTCGGCAGTCGCAACGGCACCGAGGAGACGAAACTGCTCGTTCTCGATTTTGACGTCCTCGACGAAACTGGCAGCATAGGGACGATGCTTATACAGCGGCTGTCGTAACGGTGGAATGCCACAATTGTGTATTCTACCACATGCGAGAAACTGTGAATATCGAGGTGGTGTGTTTGTGTGTCCTCGCCGTCACGTTGAAGCTAGTCTAGAATTGATCCGATATCATTCTCAAAGCTGTACCTCATTTATGTAGTCCTCACCGGGCTGTGTCTGTGTGCTTTGTCTTACTTTCACCGCTGAGTTTGTCGCGATGTGAAATGAGTGAGAACTGATTCTAGGGATGTGTGAAACAATACTAATCAACATTAGGGTTTAATGTGTAATTCCAGATTATGTGATTCGGGTTTCTAAGTTTGAGAGTTGCTTGATGAAAGAGGGTGGTGTAGCAATGATTAAGTGGTACCAAAATCGCTTGTAGAATGTGGACTAGGAAATATGTATATATTCTCTATGTAAAGAGACTTGCACTAGCAACTGGTGGTGGTCACTCGTAGTGAATCATTTGAAGTATGACATGTGTGTCGATTGGTAAGGATGCTAGGTCATGCCACCAGGGGTTGGGCGACTATGGGATGGGTGAATATGGGCGGGGCAACACGCATGTTGATATTAAGCTAGGAATGTGATATCACTTGATGATCTGCTATATTGTGTGTGATAAATCAAAATGTTTGTTTCGTTTGTGTATTCTCGGGCTTACGATGGTGTACGGTGGTCACTTTAATTGTTTTATAGTTTCCTAACAAAATAACTCAGAAATAAGATATGTCCCACAAAAATCCTGACGATTATTTAACACTCTGTTCTGCCTGTCAGTGACCTTGACCCCAGTGTCGTAACTATGGCAAAAAAGGCCTTGCACTTTGACCTTGGTACCGAATGGTTGTGAATGTGACCTTGAGATAAGTGCGTGTAGGTCACAAGTCCCTGTGTTTCACCCGTTGTGTAAATATATCTGTTTGTGTTTTGTTACTTTTCACATACGTGTTGTAATGTAAATATGATAAAATATAATACGCCTACATTAGGCTTATTTTAAGGACGTATTTCTATTCGCATAATCAGTGGAGTGCACAAAGTGTAGGGACGAGACGGACTCATCTGCTTGTACATGTATACTTATACAATGAGATACTTATACAATGAGCATGTGTTTGGCAAATGCGGAGTTATTGCAGACTGTGTATAAAAGAATTCACTCTTGCATGTGTCACTGTAGGCCAGTCTCTGGGGCCAATAACTCCATTGACAGGTGTATGTTGTATGTTGTCAGGACGACAGCAGCAGGTATTATAATTAAAACAATCAACCTCTCTATATCAAACAGTGTTGCATCTTGTATGGCGAACAGCAGTAATGTTTATATGGACAGTGTTACACTTAGGGTTGTGATCTAAAATATGGAATATTCCACATTAATGAGGGAAATTTTGCATACTTTATCATGGGAGTGGGGGTCTGTCCCATATTTTCCCTGTGGAAGACGGAAGTCCTAGTTAGATCAGTAACTTCTGTAGCGCCTGTAACCTAGAAAATTCAAACGCAACAAACATAATCATTTGGTGTAATCATAAAGGGGGACAGACAAGTCGTCATTGGAGCATGGAACTGTCACAAATATTTATGACGGAAAAGCAATTTCAAACAAATATGTTTTTAGTTTTTTATGAAAGGTGGCTACAGATTTAATTTTAATAGGGAGTTGATTCCACATTGTTGGGATGTTTTGGCGGTTGTTCAGAAGTGAGTTACAATGGTCGAGTTGACTATTAATCCAAGGTACCCATATTGTTTATGATGGCGATAGAACTAATTTACCGGAAGTTGAACCCTTGTTTGGTTTGCAATCTTGTATAGATCTTCAAAAAAACGAGTCATATTAGAGAATGACGTTACATAATAATCACACCCAACAAAAATGTCTTCCAATGATGACCGTTGGTCAAATCATTGACCACAGGACTATTTGAAGGAATTTTGTATCACACATTTTTAGGGAACTGTTGCATATTAACTCATACACACACACCAGTCAAGATGTGTATTACGAGCTAAAATGAACCACAAATACACATTTTCAAGGGATAACTGATAATATGTATGATTTTTGAAGACCCTTTTGCGCCTTATTTCTTACCCATCCTGTGACAATTCTACCAGCCCAAAACAGATTTTACCTCTCCAAATGACAGGTAGATGTGTCTCTGCTTAAAGCTATGGTTGACCATTAATGTCATGTGGGTTTGAGAAAGAAGACCACCATTCTGTGAGGGTTTTTTATTCCCCTGTGTGGGGTCATTGACTTCCTTGACATAATCAGCAGAGAGACATTAAGTCCCTAAGGTTCAACCCAGCGGCTGACCAGCCTCGAACCACCACCTGGCTGGGACTACGGTTCAAACTCCCAACAGTAGTCCAGCAGGCCAATGGCTTGACCACTGCACCATCCAAATGTATGTAACATTAACTGAGTAACCCAATAATGCCCAGGGGAAAAAGGCAGCTAAACGCACTAAAACACGAAAATTGCATTGTTTCAGTGTGTCCAAGAAATAGGTTGTGCACTCACTTGGTGACGTGCCAATGTGTGACATACTCTTCACACAAGAGTTTAAATACTGAGCCAAGGTCTCCACACTCAAGGACGAATTTTGAAGAAGTCAACCTACGAACCACCATCCGAGTGCAAAACTGGCAGAACAAACATAAACAGGCAGGCAGGCAGGCAGGCAGGCAGGCAGGCAGGCAGGCAGGCAGGCAGGCAGGCAGGCAGGCAGGCAGGCAGGCAGGCAGGCAGGCAGGCAGGCAGGCAGGCAGGCAGGCAGGCAGGCAGGCAGGCAGGCAGGCAGGCAGGCAGGCAGGCAGGCAGGCAGGCAGGCAGGCAGGCAGAGAAACAGACAGACAGAGTAAGACAGACAGAGTAAGACAGACAGACAGAGTAAGACAGACAGACAGAGTAAGACAGACAGACAGAGTAAGACAGACAGACAGAGTCAGACAGACAGACAGAGTAAGACAGACAGACAGAGTAAGACAGACAGACAGAGTAAGACATACAGACAGAGTAAGACAGACAGACAGACAGACAGACAGAGTAAGACAGACAGAGTGAGAAAGACAGACAGACAGACAGAGTGAGAAAGACAGACAGACAGACAGACAGAGTGAGAAAGACAGACAGACAGACAGACAGACAGAGTGAGAAAGAAAGACAGACAGACAGGCAGGCAGACAGACAGACAGAACAGAGAAATACTGCAGTATAAAATTGAAACACCTTAATATTGAGACAACTTTTATTAGAATGCACCGTTTCGGTTGACGACACAAGTCAGCTTGCCGGCTAGCTGATTGGTGAGTCGGTCATCGTGGGAGCTCTACAAGGATTCTCCTTCCCCTCCACCCTCCACACGGCTCCCTTGTACGTTGCTTCCCCTGACCCATTTATCTGCAGCCCGGGCTTAACCTGCTCCCAGATCTTCTTCTTGGGATTCAGCTGCGCATCGGGTGAACCTGTCAACAACACAGTCAGCATTAGGGATCATCACATCGGGTGAACCTGTCAACAACACAGTCAGCATTAGGGATCATCACATCGGGTGAACCTGTCAACAACACAGTCAGCATTAGGGATCATCACATCGGGTGAACCTGTCAACAACACAGTCAGCATTAGGGATCATCACATCGGGTGAACCTGTCAACAACACAGTCAGCATTAGGGATCATCACATCGGGTGAACCTGTCAACAACACAGTCAGCATTAGGGATCATCACATCGGGTGAACCTGTCAACAACACAGTCAGCATTAGGGATCATCACATCGGGTGAACCTGTCAACAACACAGTCAGCATTAGGGATCATCACATCGGGTGAACCTGTCAACAACACAGTCAGCATTAGGGATCATCACATCGGGTGAACCTGTCAACAACACAGTCGGCATTAGGGATCATCACATCGGGTGAACCTGTCAACAACACAGTCAGCATTAGGGATCATCACATCGGGTGAACCTGTCAACAACACAGTCAGCATTAGGGATCATCACATCGGGTGAACCTGTCAACAACACAGTCAGCATTAGGGATCATCACATCGGGTGAACCTGTCAACAACACAGTCAGCATTAGGGATCATCACATCGGGTGAACCTGTCAACAACACAGTCGGCATTAGGGATCATCATGTTGGGTGAACCTGTCAATAATACAGTTGGCATTAGGGATCATCATGTTGGGTGAACCTGTCAACAACACAGTCAGCATTAGGGATCATCACATCGGGTGAACCTGTCAACAACACAGTCGGCATTAGGGATCATCACATCAGGTGAACCTGTCAACAACACAGTCAGCATTAGGGATCATCACATTGGGTGAACCTGTCAACAATACAGTCTGCATTAGGGATCATCATGTTGGGTGAACCTGTCAACAACATTAGTACAATCCACTCGTGGTGTGGAACTTTATTGATTATTATCAAATGTAGGACTTCTTCCTGAAAATGTTAAACTCTGAAGAATAATCAAATAACAATTCTTCTCTATACATGACTGTAAATTAAAAGCTCCGGTCGATGTGTTTGCCACGCCATCTGGTGAGCAGAACAATAACACTTCGAGACGAAAGATGCTGATTACGAATTTATAACAATGAACAATTAAGAAAAGTTATTATTCAAAGAGGTTGCCGTCATCATTTTGCATTAAAGTTTCATACTCTAGATGGCGCCACTGTGTCAGATGTTGTGTAGCGATGCAGTCCGTGGCAGAATCTTCAGCGAGTGTCAAGTAGTACAAAATACAGTGATTTTTCTTCACTAAAGTACCAGATATTGTTACCTGTCACACAGAAAGGTGTATCACTTACCAACATAGCCATCGGCGAATATTCTGTCACCGATTGCACTGCCCTCTGGAGGGTTGATGATCTCGACCTTCTCCGGCGTGCTGGCGCACATGATCATGGCTTCTGAGAGGATTCCCCTCATCTTGGCGGGCTTCAGGTTACAGAGGAACACAGCCTGTCTCTTGATTAGCTGAAACACAGGGCTTCACGTTACAGAGGAACACAGCCTGTCGCTTGAATAGCTGAAACACAGAGCTTCAGGTTACAGAGGAACACAGCCTGTCTCTTGATTAGCTGAAACACAGGGCTTCAGGTTACAGAGGAACACAGCCTGTCTCTTGATTAGTTGAAACACAGGGCTTCAGGTTACAGAGGAACACAGCCTGTCGTCGCTTGATTAGTTGAAACACAGGGCTTCAGGTTACAGAGGAACACAGCTTGTCTATTGATTAGCTGAAACACAGGGCTTCAGGTTACAGAGGAACACAGCCTGTCTATTGATTAGCTGAAACACAGGGCTTCAGGTTACAGAGGAACACAGCCTGTCTATTGATTAGCTGAAACACAGGGCTTCAGGTTACAGAGGAACACAGCCTGTCTCTTGATTAGCTGAAACACAGGGCTTCAGGTTACAGAGGAACACAGCCTGTCTCTTGATTAGCTGAAACACAGGGCTTCAGGTTACAACGGTTTTAGTACCACACAGGAGCTGAACCAGGCTTCTCTTAGCTGAGAGTCTCAAGCTCTTGCCACTGAGTGAAACGACCCTAGAAAGTAGAGACATACACAGAGACAAACGCAGAGACAAACGCAGAGACAAACGCAGAGACAAACGCAGAGACAAACGCAGAGACAAACACAGAGACAAACGCAGAGACAAACACAGAGACAAACGCAGAGACAAACACAGAGACAAACGCAGAGACAAACACAGAGACAAACACAGAGACAAACTCACCTTGTCAAGGGGGACGTGTTTGACGAGGCCACTGATGACGGTGCGGATGCGACCCTCCCCTACGTCCACCTCCTCCACGTACAGACTGTCAGCGTCAGGATGCTTCGATGCGTTCACTATGAAGCCGACACGCATGTCCAGTCGCGACACGTCTATCGGACCCTCGGGTACAGGCTTCTGCGGCTCCTTCTTCGGCTTTGCCTCTGAAACAGAGCCGGGACGCAACGATGTGATCAATAATAGTAATATACTTTATTTAACAAGATTTAACAAGATTGCCACCCAGAGAATCAACTCTAGATGGCAGGTGGACAATGAAGCCCCTTGGCTTATCGAGAGTCCAACCTATCTATCTAAATGTACCCCGCCCTTCTCAAGTATATGTCGATTTTATTTTTAAACATATTAACACTACTAGCACCTACACAATCAGCTGATAATCTGTTCCATTCATTTACAGTTCTTTGTGAAAATGAGAATTTTCTAATATCTAGTCTACACTGCTTCTTTGCTGATGCAATTCCATGTCCTCTAGCCCTTATTTCTTCCTTAGCCGAGAAAAAAATATTGCTGTCAATATTTTCATACCCATTCAATATTTTAAACACTTCTATCTAATTTGCTCTTAGTCTCCTGGTTTCTTCTGTTAGACGCATTTCATAAATAATATTCCTGAGTTTTTGTATCATTTTGGTTGCTCTTCTTTGTACTCTTTCCAGTATATCAATTTCCTTCTTGCGACATGGCCTCCATGCCTGTATGCAATATTCTAAATGAGGCCTAACTATTGTTTTGTACAGTGGTATTATTAGTTCTTTTTCCTTGTACACTATATTTTTGCCTAATTAATCCAAGAATTTGGTTTCCCTTCGCTGCTGCAATTCCATACTGCTCTAATACCTTCACATCAGCACTAATAGTTAACCCTAAGTCCTTTTCCTTTATGGTAGTGTTTAGTACAGTATCACCCATTGTATATTGTGCATCTTCATTCCCATGTCCTGTGTGGAGGCACTTACTTACTTTAAGCCAGACAACCTTATAAAATACATATTCTTCCCAAGGGTTGTGAGTTTTAAAATAGATAGTACGCAGGTAAGTTATAGTACAAATGCTAAGCAAATTAATTAAATAAAATAGTATATTGCATAATGCAGTTAAGACGTACTTAATATATATTAAATTTGGAAAATAAACATTACATCTTGGCAAATATACAGAAATAGACAAATAAAACCTCTGTGTTATAATGTTCATTACGCTGTGTTCAATGTCACTGTCTTACTGTTTGTCAAATCTAACATGTCCAAACGCACACAGATAGTTGCCTTTTTTTACTTCTGGCTTTGGAATCTAGGAGCAGATGTTCAAATACATAAAACCATTGAGCTGCTCATGTGATTGGATTGATGGATCATTATGTTACACAGGAACTCACAGGAGTTGGTTATCCATCGTCAAATTAGAGTGGGTATTTGCAATGTCCTTGCCGCCAGTTCAACTTGGTTAACTCCCATATTTGACAATTACCACTAGAGGACTGTCACACATCTATGGCGATCTCCTCACAGTATTGCGCAGAATCATTACTGTGTCACCATGTCACACTAGTCAGAACAAACCCATTGACAGAAATATTACAAGAAAAACGGTAATTAACATAAAAGACAATGCAAAATACACACAAAAATACAGTCTGTGCGTCATATGAAAATACCACGGCTAAGAATAGTTACCCTTCTTTGCCTTTTTGGCAGTTTGCTTATTTTCTTCTGCAGGCTTTGCTGTAGGTTCCACTGGCTTAGTTGCCTGCCTTGGGGCTGCTGCTGTAGCGGGGGCTGCTACTGTAGCGGCTGCTGCTGTTGTAGGCAACGGGACTTGCTTCTCTGCAAAATTACATGTTTCTCAAAGGTAGTACCTAGTAAGAAAAACCTATGAAAACAATAAAATAGTCAAACATTTATTGTAATTGCAACAACACATTGAGTAAACATGTGTGTGAGTGTGTGTGAGTGTGTGTGTGTGTGTGTGTGTGTGTGTGTGTGTGTGTGTGTGTGTGTGTGTGTGTGTGCGCACATGTGTGTGTGCACGTGTGTATGTATGTTGAGGTGTGATGTTCAGTTAACAATTAAGTATAAAAATTTAATTACCCTTGAATCAAGCCTATGTGACATATGGGGGTTATGTTGGATATACGGGACGCTATACATTTTTACAGGTGATGCACATGCTACGTGCAGGAAACATGATTATAATAGTGACAGCACACCATGGCTTCATGTGACGGCACATCATGGCTTTATGTGACAATAAATATTTACCATCATCTTTTCTGGATGTGTATTTTTCAAACAGAATAGAACGCCAAATGTATAGAATGTTGTCTGTTTGTTCTATATATTTATAAAGTTTATACGGTTACTGAAAATTCAAATGACCTTTTAGTATTGTCATTGGCAATACCAAATGGATATTATGTTTTAAACTGGTTTTAAAAGTGTATAAAACTACTAGTTCAACAGTATAGTGGTGTACGCTCCACAGCTCTAGTGTTTTATCTGTTCTAACAGCCACTAGACAGTCTAACTGTAAGAAACCTTCACTTACTTCCATTCTTAATCTCTGCCTGTATCAGCCTCTCTTTCAGTTGGTTCACTTCCTTCTGTAAATTTGCATTTTCCACAGACAGTTTCTCTTCTTCTGCCCTACACTGGCTCACCACTGGAGAAAAGTAAAACAAACGATGTCAACATCTGTGTATTTAAGTACTGCTTTTGTGCATGTTCTTTGAAAGTATCTTGACACGTTCTATAATAAATTGTCAATAAGTCAATTTTACCTCCTTGTGGTGGCTGAAGAATAAGTTTAGCAGCCACATGAATTCACCTGTCATTAATGAGTAATAATAATAAACTTTATTTAATCACGATGACCTTATAAAATACGTATTTGATCTTCCTTATGGTTGTTATTTTTTAAATAAATACTATGCAGGTAAGATATTGTACAAATGCTAAACAAATTACTTACATAAAATAGTTGCGTAATGCAGACAGGATGTACTGATTATATATTTAATTTGAAAAATTGAAATTAGATAAATAATAATAGCAAATAGATAGATAAATAAAAAGAATGTGTCAAATTTTCAAGACGCTGTTAAAATGTTCAATGTCTCAGTGATTGTCTAATCTAACATCTCCTGCACTTAGAGACAAGAGAGTAATTGCAGTTTTTAACTTCAGGCTTTAGTTTAACATATTTCACATGTGTGCACCATTTACGGTATAGAGGTTTTGAAGACTTTGGTTCGTGCTTTTGGAATATAGTTCGTGCTTTGGGAATATACCGTCTCATCTTACATATGATTATGTTGTTCTTTCAGAAACATCTGATACAGGTTTAGATATAGCATATGTGTAATAAGGAGTCGATCCCTCTACTGTTTTGAATACAAATTAACACTGTCTATAGTTGACACTATCTGGAAGAGGCAGCCAGTTTAGTGCTTTAAATATTGGAGCACTTGGAACTGTGTATTCAGAGTTTGTTACAATTCTAGATTGCTTGTTTACATATGACACTCTCCCATACTTGCACTCATCAGAATGAGTGTTTCTTTCAGCCCCTTGCTCACTAATATCTCACTAACAATAAAATGAAACAAAAGTAAAACATCCTGTTCAAGAAAAATGTGCTTTGAATAATACAATAACAAACTTGAAAGGTTGTATGTAATTTAAATAACTAAACTCAACACATACTGGCATTTTGCTTGAGGGTCCAAAGTTGTGCCTTGAGTTGCTTTAGGACCTGGTCTGCCTGCGTGGCTCGCTGTTGGATTCGCTGGAGGACCACTGATGCCATGGTCCCTGGTCTGTTGCTAGGATTCTATAACTCTATAAAAAGTACAATTTCACATCATTTTTGCACACACTGGGATGACTAGCATAAATAATAAATGTGACAAGGAAGACATAAATGACATGAGTGACAGTAGTAACAATTAATAAGCATGGTTTGAGTGACAGGAATGACCGCAGATGTGGATAACAGAATCTGCAAGGGTAACACTTGAAGTGACAACATTGACTTATTTATCCAGGAGAAAAAATTGTGATTTATGCAAGTGATTATGATTGGCAAAGATGACAAATGGCATGAATGATAGCAGTGACAGAGGTGACATGAGTACATGACAAAGCCAAAGGTGACTGGGCTGACACTGACAGCTCAGTATCAATATCATGACAATGACAGGAGTGATAGGGTCATGAAGATATCAAGTAACTGGATTAAAAAAATCCTGACCCACCTGAATTTCGATATTATAACAAAGTGTTTTATAAATTTTACATCAGAATTATTTTATTAGTTCATCATTCCGCATAACGACACATTATCTCACACATTACTGACGATACTGTCATTACTCATATTTTCAAATTTTCAAATATTGCATTTTAGGCACTTTTTAATTAAAGTGACGTCACATATCAGGTTAATAGTTAGTAGGTCCAAATTTCTAATAAAGCTATATTTCTCAATTATGATCGGACGAGGATTGTTTGAAGACGAAGCATTGCATCATATCAATCAAGCGAGTGGGGCCTGCTAAATACCACATTATCGCCCATTATTAATCAAAAAACATTATTTCTTCGCAAAACCAAAGTTTTATGTTAACAGCGTATATAAAATGTTATACTGCTTGTGTTACATTGTCTTGGTGTCATTACAGCAACAAACTAGACCATACTTACTAAAAAAAGAGCAACTACTTACACAATTTTGAGGCCGGCTGTGACCCAAAACGTGACAGCTGGAAACGGAAATATCACTTTACTTCCTCCTGCGAAGAGCTCAAATACAAAGAAGGCGTGAGAAGTAACAACGTTCATTGTTAGCTGTTACTGATCTACGAATTGTTTTGCAGATATCAATACAAACAGCAGTTGCACGTAAGTCCGTGTTTTGCTATATTTTGAATTGAGGCAATTTTCAGAGAGGCTATTATGATATAAAATGACAGCGGTGACAGACGGCGCTCAACTGAACTACACTGTCACTGACACTGGACTGGTGCCACTGGCACTGCCACTGGCGCCACTGCAACTGCCTTAGCTCAACTTAGTCAAGACTTAGGTTAATTTAGCTTCAGCAAGTGGCCTGACAGTGACAGTGGCAGCTAGTCAATGCGATTTGTACAATTGTACATGGCAGCAGTTCACGCCCGGGTCTGTGACTGACAGTGACAGTGACAGTGACAGTACTACTTCACGTATAGACTATATACTAATATAGTGCTTTATTTATCCCTGTCAGCTTAAATCCTTAATTGGTCACCAGTTGTGATGAGACTGAGTGTAGCCTGTAGTAATGTAGAGAAACACATGGTCATGAATGGTCGGCGTCCGGTCATGTGATATAATTGGGGATTGTTTTATCCACATGACGCGAATTGGCCATTATACTGGTATTCCCACCAATCGGGTATCCGTCTTCAAATCGGGGCGGGTATTTGTGCGGTTCCCATGGCTGATGCTGTAGCGAGTTAATTGCTATAATTTTATAGTTTGACTCCGTTCACTCCCATGGTTTGTGGAGACTGTAGTGCAGTGCAGCATAGCTTTATCTAGAGACCCGTCCACCCGTCATTTGGACGGGTAAAAACTAATATGGACGGGTAGAAATATGGAGGACGGGTTGTGGACGGGTAAAAAAAAATGAAGGATGAAAAAAAAAAAAAAACATAGATATTGTTAGTTATGCCTTGAAAGTGAGTGTAAATGGTGTCATATGTGTGTTTGTAGCCCATTTCAGGTCATCAGGGACAATTTGAAACTTGGTAAACTAGCTTAACAGTTTACATACACGTGTCCACCAAAACTTGTGACTGGCAAACCAAAACATGTGACTGGCAATAATTTGATCCTGCATAAAGCCCTGCAGTGCAGTGACCCCAGACTTGTGATGATGCCTCAGACTCATTCAGTCTCAGAGACAGGAGGTTTTAGAGAGACCAATACTATCGATAGAATGAAGATTCTGGCAAGTACAAGTATAATAAGTTCATTGTCCCAAATAGTATTCAAATATCTTAGGTATTCAAGCGCTAGTGTAAGTCATTGATGAGATAATCGTTCTTGTTCAAGGCACGTAGCATCGAACTCATGTTCTCAAACACCAACTAGTGAATTTCACGTTTGTCATTTCACAGAAGCACGTGTTGATACATTCATTTTATTTGCGTCTGCATAGCATTCCAGAGGTTTCAAAGAAGAACGTGTTGATACATTCATTTATATGCGTCTGCATAGCATCCATAGACTCCATAAGTTTCTCTTGTCATATCCATCATCATCAGTGGCATGTTAACTTTGCTGGAAATTGTAATAACTGAATGTGCTGCCACCAAGTGTACTGTTATTAGTATTAATAAATTATAATGCTGCCATATACTATTGGGTAATTAGATCTCACGCATATTTACTTACCTAGCTTGGTAGCTCAGACCTGTGCATACATGCAGGGCTTTATGCAGAACCAAATTATTGCCAGTCACACATGTTTTGGAGGACACATGGATGTTAACTGTTAAGCCAGTTTGCAAATTTTAATAACGTTTTTTTGCTCCTTCATTTTTTACCCATCCATCACCATATTTCTACCCGTCCACAACGGTTTTTACCCGTCCAAATGACGGGTGGACGGGTCTCTGCATAAAGCTATGCATACATGTGAAGTACTCACAAAACACATGCATGCAATGATGCAACCACACACATATTTTCATATATTTTTAGAGTTATGAGTATGAGTACATTGCAAAGAAATAGTATGCTAGTACCACAAAATGAGTAACAAATACTTTGGCTCAAAATGCAACAATGCATTATTAACAGATTATAATCACATAAATGACCAAAATAAGTTTGTATGCGTGTATCGTGTGTACGCGTACAAGTGCAACACTGCATCTGCCTTTGGGAAATTGTGCCTATGTGTGTGATACATACAGATAGGATTACAAAAATAAAATGACTTGCTTACTTTGACTTAGCCGCCATTACATCATGTCCACAGCACACTGTTGTGCAATTAGCAACAGTCTAGTAACATTCCTGACTTGGTCACTCCATCTTTTTCATGAGCTTCCTGTCTTTCTTGGTCTTCTGAAGTCTTCCTTATAGGCTATTTAAAACTAACTTGCTGCGTAATAATATGACTAAATAACACAATTAAACTCTAGTTACTCCAAAGTTTCTCATTATTTACGACGTTGGCAATTTATACATGGATTTTGCAATGAATTCGATTTAGTTTCCCCAGGTCCGAGCGCCCCAAATGATGGCTGGAGTGTATGTGTACTCATGAGGAAGTGCCCAAGGTTGCCCGAAAATGAAGCCACTAGGAAAAGCGGAGTTGGGCGCGTTCACGTTCTGTGCGTCACAACACCCTAATGACGGATGTGGGGCGAATGGGCTGCCACTCACCCCAAACTCTATCAAGATTCTTGGAAACTTCCAGAAACTGAAGACCATTGTCCACCCCAGGTTGTGTCAGTACCTGGATCTAGTGAGATGTCAGCACGGTGAGTCTGTCCGTGTCAGTGGCTGTCAGTGTCAGTGGCCGTCAGTGTCAGTGGCTGTCAGTGTCGGTGGCTGTCAGTGTCAGCAGCTGTCAGTGTCAGCGGCTGTCAGTGTCAGTGGCTGTCAATGTCAGTGGCCGTCAGTGTCAGTGGCCGTCAGTGTCGGTGGCTGTCAGTGTCGGCGGCTGTCAGTGTCAGCTGGTGTCAGTGGCTGTCAGTGTCGGTGGCTGTCAGTGTCAGCGGCTGTCAGTGTCAGCGGCTGTCAGTGTCAGCGGCTGTCAATGTCAGTGGCCGTCAGTGTCAGTGGCCGTCAGTGTCAGTGGCCATCAGTGTCAGTGGCTGTCAGTGTCAGTGGCTGTCAGTGTCAGTGGCTGTCAGTGTCAATGGCTGTCAGTGTCAATGGCTGTCAGTGTCAGTGGCTGCCAGTGTCAGTGGCTGTCAGTGTCAGTGGCTGTCAGTGCCAGTGGCTGTCAGTGTCAGTGGCTGTCAGTGTCAGTGGCTGTCAGTATCAGTGGCTGTCAGTGTCAGTGGCTGTCAGTGGCTGTCAATGTCTGTCTGTGCCAAATTTTAGTGCTGGTTCGATACCAGGTTTTGTTCGATACCGATCGATACCTGAATTCTGTTCGATACTCGATACTCGATACTCGATACTTACGTTGTAAGTCTAATATTCACATAGAACACAGTTCCCAGTAGAAACAGTATGCAACAGAAGTAGTGCTGGTTCGATACCAGAATTCTTCGATACCGATCGATATATTGCTGG
Source organism: Oasisia sp. SBJ-2009 (assembly GCA_964017155.1). Taxonomy (NCBI): domain Eukaryota; kingdom Metazoa; phylum Annelida; class Polychaeta; order Sabellida; family Siboglinidae; genus Oasisia; species Oasisia sp. SBJ-2009. The sequence continues at coordinate 39,516,618 of OZ024860.1, forward strand.
TTCGATACCAGAATTCTTCGATATCAATCGATACCAGATTTTTATTCGATACTCAAAATTTACCTTGTAAGTGTAATTCAGTACAGTAGAGATCTCCAAAAAAGAAACAGACTACTATCCACTTTGACTAATGCCACAGAAACACACACCATTTTTCACTTACAAGTAGGGAAATATGTGATGATTTTATAGTCATGCAAACAATGATTAAAATGCAATTTTCATTTTATGTAAGTAAACAAACAACAGTTTCAATATAATTGATTACTGTTGTAAAACTAAAAGGTAACTGTAATATAAAATTAAAACAATAAAGACATATGCAATAAAATACCTAGTGACAAATAAATTCATCTATTGCACTGAATTATTTTTAATTAATAACAGTACTTCACCCCAGCTGTTTGTAAATACACTATAATATAGCAGCTTAATTTCAATTCAGTGTGTCTCCTAAAGTGACCATCAACAAATACAGCTGAAACATAACATACAAATAATATGTTATTATTATATTAAATATAAATACACCTATCACTAATAATAGTGCCATTGCCAGCACAGCTGCACACTCACTGTTATAACTGTTTTATAATTAATTGTATCGTAAAGATAATTGTGATTTAACATCAAAACTGTATAGACGATTACAATAAAATAACACTAATTAATAATAGAAAAAATATTAATAAAAATTACAATTGCACTTCCCAGTTCACACCAATTTATTTTATATAAAACTTAAATTACCACGTTATCAAGTACACATAACAAGCCCCATAATGTTTTTGCAACTGTTTGCCACCAAACGGAACCCGGATAAACATAACCTCCGTATCGCGCTCGAATAAATATTTATATTAATAATATTATTATTAAACTAGTTTCATAAATACTAGTGCGTGCAATAAACACTCTATACAAATACTATAGGATGTGTGTTTTTGTACTCGTAACCGTAAATAAAGTAGGGAGAAAGATGGCATGGTACTGCCACCAAACGAGAGCGTCACATACGAACCTTGGTTTGGGTAATGAGGCTAAGCGAAGTCTGACCTACGCTAAGATAGCACACAAAAAACAGTTATTATGGAGACTAATTCTACAATAACGTTTTAGAAAACAATTCACATTTTGTTATATTATTTTTTAAACAACCACGCCTAAGTCAATTTAGGCTGCGAAGCGCTGTAGTGATAGCTCCCGTAAACAACGTCGTCATCAACAACGATGTTGCGCCTTCGCATCGACTTCGTCGAATGGACTCGATGTCGAGTATCGAAATATCGAAATATCGAAGGTATCGAAGGTATCGAAGGTATCGAAGGTATCGAAGGTATCGAAGGTATCGAAGGTATCGAAGGTATCGAAGGTATCGAAGGTATCGAAGGTATCGAAGGTATCGAAGGTATCGAATAGTCATAGTGGGCGTTCGATACCAAAAAATATCAAAGTATCGCGATACCACTAAATATCGGTATCGAACTTTCGCAAGTATCGCGATACTTCGACGATATTTTTGGTATCGAACCATCACTAGTGCCAATGTCTGTTGGTGTCACTATCTGTCAGTGTCTGTCAGCATCAGTGTATGTCCCTGTATGTCAGCATCAGTGTCTAGTAGTGTCTGTCAGCATCAGTGTCTGGCAGCATCAGTGTCTGGCAGCATTAGTATATGCTAGTGTCAGTGTATGTCAAAATCAGTCTGTCAGTGTCAATGTATGTCAGCATCAGTACTGTTGGCATCAGTGTCTGCCAGTGTCAGTGTATGTCAGCATCAGTGTTGGTCAGTGTCTGTCAGTGTCAATGTACATCAGCATCAGTGTCTGTCAGTGTATGTCAGCATCAGTGTATTTCGGCATCAGTGACTGTCCATTTCAATTCTGACCATCAGTAATCATGTTTCGAGCACTCAAATTGTAAGTTAATTTTCAAAAGATATTTTAAAATGTTTCTTTTTAAAGTGCAATGTTTGTGCTGTGTATATTTCAGAGCGGGTGATTGTTGTGTCTGAGCATTACCGTGACAACGTGGCCGCAGCAGTCAAGGCTGGCCACTACAGGACTGAGTGAGTGCATCCTGTCACATTACTTGCATCCTTCTGCCGCTGATGGTAACTCATTACCACCCTGTCTATGTGCTCATTAAAAATGGAACAAGTAATTACATATATATGACATACATTTTGATTGTTATACAAAAAACAGAACAATAGGTTATAAGGAATATTTGCATAAAATGTGCTATGTGGGAAAGTTAGGATTAAACCAGACTATTTGTAATGGGTCATATAGGTGCCCCATTTTGATGACCATGTTGTGCCAGTTGCATCAGCAGGAGGTTAACCAGTCTGTCTGGCTCAAGGCTAGCACCATCATCAGGGTAGTGGTGGGACCACATTATGCATAGGCAGGCACCATAACATGTGCTGGATTTTATATTGTAAATATCTATTATGTTTAAACTCTGAACACAAGAGACATTATTTAACTGACCTTGTGAGGAAAATTCATGATGTTTTCTTACCTTGGTTGTTTATAGAAAAATCTGCCCAAGTGTGTTACTCAGTGTCATTCTAATTGGGTCACACATTTTGAACTACCCTGGTACTCTGAGAATACACCAAGGATTAGTGTGTATTTACTGCTGTTGGGGTCGTTCATAATTGTCAACATTTTCTGTAGTGTACAAATTGCACACTGGGGGGGGGGGGGGAGTGGTGGACACCAGACACTGAGGGACATGCAGTGACAGACTTGTGTATTTTTAACTGTATTTTTTATTAAAATAAGGCATGTAAGTCTCGCGCGTGAAAATGAGGCTGGGGGCAGTTGGGGGCAGGAAGTCCATATTCTCCAAGTTTACATATAGGACTTTGTTTTGTTTTGGTCGTAATAATCGAACTGTTCCCAAATACCGTATTTCAGTTATATTGTACAAAGGATTATTACAAGCAGAAGCAGTGGAACACTTTGCCGGTGACAATGATCACGGAAATCATGAATTTTAATCGATTATTATGGTGGTTGCCATGGCAATAGCGGCAAGTACCTTTGTTTGGCGATCTTGAATAATGAAGAGTGCCATACGGCCTAACATTGTGTCTATCAGATAATAAACTCAATAGTAAATCGGACATTTAAGATAAGAAACGCATAACACAAGATATTTATGACCTGATTTTCCTAGTATTCATCAGTCGGAAGCTACAATTGTCATTCATCGTTATAATATTATATTTGTATCCAGACCCCAATTGTCTGGCTTAGTCCCCAATAAGCTCCAATCGTGTGGAGTCACGCCATGTATCGTGACCCAGTTACAGGCCCTATACATATAAAACAGTTGTAACCTTTTGTCGGTACATATCCAGTACTAGGCACAACAAACAACATTTTCCCAGCACTTTGGGAGGCGTAGAAAGTCAAGAAAAAGTGTACTCTTTGCACGCTTAACAAATGTTGACAGTTATGAATGACCCCATACGCAGTCCACTGTGTTGCATTCTGTTCACTGAACCAGCATTCCCATACTAAATATCTTGAACATAATTCACACATCACACCAGAACAATGTTTTCGTAGGGTCTCTTTCTCTTTGGGTAG
>OZ024860.1:39530222-39555222 GCA_964017155.1 Oasisia sp. SBJ-2009
GTGTTGTGGTGTCTGTGTTGTGATGTCTGTGTCGTGATGTCTGTGTCGTGATGTCTGTGTCGTGATGTCTGTGTTGTGATGTCTGTGTCGTGATGTCTGTGTCGTGATGTCTGTGTTGTGATGTCTGTGTTGTGATGTCTGTGTTGTGATGTCTGTGTCGTGATGTCTGTGTTGTGATGTCTGTGTCGTGATGTCTGTGTCGTGATGTCTGTGTCGTGATGTCTGTGTTGTGATGTCTGTGTTGTGATGTCTGTGTCGTGATGTCTGTGTCGTGATGTCTGTGTCATGATGTCTGTGTTGTGATGTCTGTGTCGTGATGTCTGTGTTGTGATGTCTGTGCCGTGATGTCTGTGTCATGATGTCTGTGTTGTCTGTTCCAGAGACTACACAGCCTGGACGAGACGGCTTATTACATTCTCCTGGAGGATGAGTAAGTTACTCTCCTTCCTTTGTTCCTTCCATTGTTTCTTCCTGCTTTCCTCACTTCCTCCCTCATTCCCTCCTTCCTTCCCTCCTTTCCACCTTTCCTCCCTGCCTTCCTCCCTACCTGTATCTCTCCTTTCCTCCCTCCTTCCCTCCTTCCTTCCTTCCTCCCTCCCTCCCTCCCACTGCCTCTCCCTCCGTCCTTCCATCCTTCCTTCTTCCTTAAAAGCTAAGTTAAATATGTTTTTGTTTCAACAATTACTTTGATATTTTCTGAGTAAATGTGTCACAACCTAAAGATTATTCTTATGAAACATGGTGAAATATTATAATGTTGGAATTTTATTCCATTTTTATATAATTTGTTTTGCTGTATAACTAATTGTAATCGCAATGTTTCTAGCCTGCCTGGTGATACAGCTGTGTGTTTATCCAGGCACAGTAAGGATGGACGCAGGGAGTTACCATCATCACCCAGCAATGTAGACCTGACAGACACCACCAAGCTGCCCCTGGTGATACGGGAGAGGGACGTGGAGTACCAGGTACAAACTGGTGTCATTCAACATTCCCTCTGCAGTACTTCTTTTCTTCGTTCTTCTTCTTCTTCGCCTTTTCCCACTAGGTGGGGTCAGCGGCCCGAATTCTTGATTTCCAGAATGATCTGTCCTGTGCATCCTCCGGGGTGATCCGCAGTGCCTGCATATCCCTTCGGACGCCATCCATCCATCTCCCTCTTGGTCTCCCCCTGGCCTTTTTCCAGGCACTCTCATGTCACCAGTACGTTTCTACAATAAATCTTTAACATCTAGAGTTTAGGTCTTATGTCCGACTCGTGCTAGTTCATTTTATGTTATTTTATGTGAATGTTCTCTCTTCCTTCTTTGTAATATTGTTTTAATTGTGTTTGGTGTATACATATGTTTTCATATATGTTTTTATGACTGATAGTTTTTACTTTCCCTTTTTGGGGTTAATGATGTACATCTTATCTTAACAGCAATCGTATTCAACATCACTCTTGGTCTATATTCCACGTTATGAAAATGTTTGTTTTTCACACAGGGGTTTTGAAATCAAGTTGTTATGCCTCTTCCTCTAGGACCTTTGACCTGCTCCAGTTTCACAGCCTCATCCTATATGACCTTTCACCTGCTCCAGTTTCACCACCTCATCCTGTACGACCTTTCACCTGCTCCAGTTTCACCGCCTCATCCTATATGACCTTTCACCTGCTCCAGTTTCACCTCCTCATCCTGTATGACCTTTGACCTGCTCCAGTTTCACCGCCTCATCCTCTACGACCGCCTTATCAAGGCTCATCCCTACAAACGGGCTCACATCTGGAGGGAGGCCAGGGTCGACATCCCTCCCCTTGTCAGGGCAGAAGTGTGGGCCGCCCTGCTGGAAGTGGAGGTGAGTCACTGTGAAGGTTACCATGAAGGTCACCGTGAAGGTCACTGTGTAGGTCACTGTGAAGGTCACAGTGAAGGTCACCATTAAGGTCACCTTGAAGGTTGTACCGAGTCAATCATTATTCTTTGCACTCTCAACAAATTGATTTTGATTTTTTTAAATGTGAGTTGATTTTTTACCTTTTGCTCTATGTAATGTAAACTGCATAAAATATGAACATGTCTTAGAAGGTGGAAATAATGGAGTATTATATGCACTGAAGTATTCCAGAACACTCTTTAGTATGAAACTTATCCGATGTATGATTATTAGTAGTTGATTGTTGCTATAGAATATGTATATTTAGTAATACTGTATATCATGGAAAACTAATAATTAGAAATATTGTGAAATGCAGATTGATATACGTGAAGTGAGACAGTTATAATCAGGGTAGTTGTGTTGTACTGTTCCTTCCTGCATGTAGTGTAAACGGGTCAAGTCTCAAGGGTTAGCAGTGAGTTTGATGGGTTTTTAAATATATTCCAGGCTCACAGGCATGTCACAAATTGTCACAGATTTTTAGGTTTCTCGTGGATCTGATATTTTAGCACTTTAATTACATGAGTTTTGTATAGAATGTTTTGTATAGAATTCTTTTTTGAAAGGCCCGTTTCGTTGATCTGTTATAATATCTGCAGTGGAAGAATATGACTCATCCATACATATACAACAGAGTCGCGTAGTGACTCGTATATCTTTACGGCTTTGTAGCCGCTAACTTGCCATTTTTTTCATGCAATATCAACAATGTTTATGGCGATGGTCACGAGTGTGTTCATGTCAGTGTAGAGTGTAGATGATGTAGAGTGACCTTGATCGAGTCACATGACTCATGGGATGTGTCCTGTATATGTGTCACTGTTCCAGGGTGATGTACACGGCCGATACAATGCTGTGGATAAAGACACACCAACCCCCACAGACAGACAGGTAACTACAGCACACACATCTATCACCTGATGTGACCCTGTGTGACTTTACATGACTATGGTGTGACTCTATATGACCCCATATGTTCTCATCTGGCCCTTGTATGAACCATAGTGAGATAGCCATGATATGCTGCACCAGTATTGTGACCTTCTGTGACCCCATTTATGACCTTACCTGATCTTGTATAACGTGTATGACCTTGTATGACCCTATATTACCATGCATGGCTTTATTATAAAATAAGTATTATTGTGTGTGTGTCATTGGTCATGTGTGACACAGGTCAAATTGTGACTCCCGTCACCAGCATTGTGACCTTGTACAACCCAACATGACCACATGACTTTGTACGACCACATATGACCTTGTGTGACCTTCAGATATGTTTATTCAAACAAACTAATCACATCAAGTGTACAAATGAATGAACAATTTGAGTGAGAGGTTTGAAAAGAGAAGCGTAGAAGTAAAGTTCTGATCCTGGCAGACTACACCTATGTTGACAATATCTAGCAGCTTCAATTTAGATAATGTTGAGTTAGTTGTGTACAACATGTCATGCCCTGTGTGACCTTGTCATTAATATATTTGTTATAATTAATTTATTATAATGTATGCATTGTTATTACTGTAATACATTTGATATATTTTTTATTTTACTTATTTTATTTAGTAGCTTAGCATTTTATGATTTTAATATTTCAAATTTTATTTATGGTCCTACTAATACACATAGGACGTTATAAGAAATAATATAACTACTTTTAGTTGAACTCTCAGTAAGCCAATGGCTTCCTTGTCCACATGCTGTCTGGCGCTTAGTTAACTCTAGACAGCAGACGTCTTAAATCTTGTAACATTTTGTAAAATCTTGTAAAATCTTGTAAAATCTTGTTATATCTTGTTAAATCTTGTTATATCTTGTTATATCTTGTTAAATCTTGTTATATCTTGTTATATTTGGTTAAATCTTGTTATATCTTGTTAACTCTTGTTAAATCTTGTAAAATCTTGTAAAATCTTGTCATATCTTGTTAAATCTTGTTAAATCTTGTTAAATCATGTTATATCTTGTTATATCTTGTTAATTCGTGTGCCCCAGATTGAGGTTGACGTGCCCCGTTGTCACCAATACTGTGAGCTGCTGTCGTCACCGGTGGGCCACATGAAGCTGAAGCGCCTGCTGAAGGCGTGGGTGACCGCACACCCCGAGTACGTCTACTGGCAGGGCCTCGACTCCCTGTGTGCCCCCTTCCTCTACCTCCACTTCAACGACGAAGGTAACGTCACACCTCACCGCACACTCACATCACTGGCGCAGTCAGTCAGTCAGTAGTGGTCACACCTCCCTGCACACTCCCATCACTGGCGCAGTCAGTCAGTAATGGTCACACCTCACTGCACACTCCCATCACTGGCGCAGTCAGTCAGTAATGGTCACACCTCACTGCACACTCCCATCACTGGCGCAGTCAGTCAGTAATGGTCACACCTCACTGCACACTCCCATCACTAATGCAGTCAGTCAGTAATGGTCACACCTCACCGCACACTCCCATCACTGGCGCAGTCAGTCAGTAATGGTCACACCTCACTGCACACTCCCATCACTAATGCAGTCAGTCAGTAATGGTCACACCTCACCGCACACTCCCATCACTGGCGCAGTCAGTCAGTAATGGTCACACCTCACTGCACACTCCCATCACTAATGCAGTCAGTCAGTAATGGTCACACCTCACCGCACACTCCCATCACTGGCGCAGTCAGTCAGTAATGGTCACACCTCACTGCACACTCCCATCACTAATGCAGTCAGTCAGTAATGGTCACACCTCACTGCACACTTCCATCACTAATGCAGTCAGTCAGTAATGGTCACACCTCACTGCACACTTCCATCACTAATGCAGTCAGTCAGTAATGGTCACACCTCACTGCACACTCCCATCACTAATGCAGTCAGTCAGTAATGGTCACACCTCACTGCACACTCCCATCACTAATGCAGTCAGTCAGTAATGGTCACACCTCACTGCACACTTCCATCACTGGCGCAGTCAGTCAGTAATGGTCACACCTCACTGCACACTCCCATCACTAATGCAGTCAGTCAGTAATGGTCACACCTCACTGCACACTCCCATCACTAATGCAGTCAGTCAGTAATGGTCACACCTCACTGCACACTTCCATCACTGGCGCAGTCAGTCAGTAATGGTCACACCTCACTGCACACTCCCATCACTAATGCAGTCAGTCAGTAATGGTCACACCTCACTGCACACTCCCATCACTAATGCAGTCAGTCAGTAATGGTCACACCTCACTGCACACTCCCATCACTAATGCAGTCAGTCAGTAATGGTCACACCTCACTGCACACTTCCATCACTAATGCAGTCAGTCAGTAATGGTCACACCTCACTGCACACTTCCATCACTGGCGCAGTCAGTCAGTAATGGTCACACCTCACTGCACACTCCCATCACTAATGCAGTCAGTCAGTAATGGTCACACCTCACTGCACACTCCCATCACTAATGCAGTCAGTCAGTAATGGTCACACCTCACTGCACACTTCCATCACTGGCGCAGTCAGTCAGTAATGGTCACACCTCACTGCACACTCCCATCACTAATGCAGTCAGTCAGTAATGGTCACACCTCACTGCACACTCCCATCACTAATGCAGTCAGTCAGTAATGGTCACACCTCACCGCACACTCACATCACTGGCGCAGTCAGTCAGTAATGGTCACACCTCACCGCACACTCCCATCACTGGCGCAGTCAGTAATGGTCACACCTCATTGCACACTCATCACTGGTGCACTCAGTCAGTAATGGTCACACCTCACCGCACACTCACATCACTGGCGCAGTCAGTCAGTAATGGCCACACCTCACTGCACACTCCCCACCACTATCATTCAATCAGTCAGTAATGGTCACACATCACTGCACACTCCCCACCACTATCATCCAATCAGTCAGTAATGGTCACACCTCACTGCACACTCCCCATCACTATCATTCAATCAGTCAGTAACAGTCACACCTCACTGCACACTCCCCATCACTATCATTCAATCAGTCAGTAATGGTCACACCTCACTGCACACTCCCCATCACTATTATTCAATCAGTCAGTAACAGTCACACCTCACTGCACACTCCCCATCACTATCATTTAATAAGTCAGTAATGGTCACACCTCACTGCACACTCCCCACCACTATCATTCAATCAGTCAGTAACGGTCACACCTCACTGCACACTCCCCACCACTATCATTCAATCAGTCAGTAACGGTCACACCTCACTGCACACTCCCACAATCAGTCAGCAGCGATCACCTCATCGCACACTTCCCATCACTAGCCCAGTCAATCAATAAAAACTCTCCCAGTTGTGGTTTTGAAATCTGAGACGTTTTCTTCATCGCCCCTTGTAGATGAATCGTTTTCAGTGTTGCGTTCCACCTGTCAATTGTGGTTTCAAAACATAGGTAATTTTATTTACATTGCCTGTGTCATTCACAAGTTACACTAAACACCTGATCCCTTCTAATCGTGTCTCACAGGGAAGGTAAAATCTCTCATGTAGGAAAGTGGAAAACATACCACTATTTGTATCAAGCGATGGTCTCAGATAAGAAAACTTTTATGCCCGGAGGCGTCACGTAAAAAGAAACGTTTACTGCTACTGGTGAACCACCCTTCAGATGGCACCACTGTGAATGTGTATTTGTTGTACTTCAAATTATATCGCTTTTGGAAACGGTAGAAATAAAAAAATTATGGTCACTGGAATTTGGTTTGAGATTTAACATAGCACTCATCACTACATACTGAGCTGACTGGATCAACATTATCAGCAAAAACTTGTCCGTGGTTCTACCTGTCAGCTCATGATTAAAACCTGGGTTGTTACAATTGAGAATTGCGTCCTCTAACCACTGTGCTACTGCACATCACAGTATTACAAATTTAACCGTAGTGCACAGTTGACAGTCGCTTCAGACTCTCAACTAAGAAAACCCGGGCTCGAATCCTATGCTGCCCTGTCAAACCTTGGGCAAGTGTTTTCACTCTAAACTGCTCCAGTTTACTCGGAAGTTTCACTATATGAATGAGTACTCAGCTCTAGACAGTGGTGGGTATTAGTGTACGAATAGATTTCACACATTAATTGCAGTGTGGCTGGATGCTTCCCAGAGAAGCCGAGATGGTGTATGGTTGAAAAGATCTTCCAGGGAGTAAAGTATAAAGCGCTTTGAGCAGTCCTATGGTAATATGGTTTGAATACTGCAGTATGTAAGAAGTTACCTTTAGTTTTAAATGTGTCATGTCTCTGGCATTTCAGCTGTTGCATTTGCGTGCCTCATGGCTTTCATCCCGAAGTACCTGCACAAGTTCTTCCTTAAAGACAATTCGGCTGTGATACAAGGTGAAGTTTTATTTAATCCATTTAATTTTATTTATTTACTCATTATTTAATCCAGATTCAATTATGATTGTACGTGGCACTTTACAGCATGTAACACCCATACATCGGCCACAACATTTGCCAGATAAATTTACATTTTCTAAGACAACAATATGGGAAATAGTGGAACTAAGAATATAAAATCTCTATCGGATGCAATGTTTTAAAGATATAAGTATAATTTTATTCAAGTTTCGGCTATACACACACACACACACACACACACACACACACACACACACACACACACACACACACACACACACACACACACACACACACACACACACACACACACACACACACACACACATGTGTGAAAGATATATATATATATATATATGATGTTGATGTGCAATAAACAGTTCTTATATATATGTGAAAAATGTGATATTTCTTATGGTTATCACATAATTCACAAACAGTAACGTGGGGTACTCATATAAGTGTAATTGGCAGCCAAACCAAAAAGTTAAAACCGTTGTTTTTCTTTCAGAATATTTATCAGTATTTTCACATTTGATCGCATTTCACGACCCAGAATTGAGCGTGCACATGAATGAGATTGGATTTATTCCTGACGTGAGTATAATGTCCAATGTTTACAGATCATTCCTAATAAAAAGTGTAATGGCTATTACTGATATAAGTATTACATTTGATGCAAGTACATGCATTATGCAAACTTACCTAGACACATAAATTTAAGGTTAAATTAATGTTAAATTCAAATATGTACCTGAATTCCAACTTTAAATAACTAACATTTACTTAGTAAGCAGTTTCATTGGGTTATCAACCTGACCGGATGCAATTTATGCATATCTCAAATTCGGTAAATGTTTATCAGTTGCTATAATTAATATCTAACTTGTATGTTTAAAATTCTCTTGTGTTTTCTTTCTGTTTAATTATTTTGTGAAGTTTTCACAAATTTAAGAATTCTGAAGATGGCAGTGTTGGAAGAATGTTGTCCCCTGCAAATTGTGCATGTCTTGATGTATTTGCATGTCACATGACTGAGGTTGTTCTTCCTTACAGCTCTACGCCATTCCATGGTTCCTCACTATGTACGCTCGTAAGTCAAATATTACACAACTTATTATCCACTCATATAAGTTAACTATTAACTGATTATGCACATACTTAAGTGAACTCAATATGTTAACTATTATTCATAATTCACACATTCGTTTAAATTATAATGTGTTAGTTAACACATGCACCAGAGCTGTAACAAGTACATTTGTTTTGTACTTGAGTAAAGGTAAAAGTAACTCTAGAAAAAGCTACTCAAGTAAAAGTAAAAGTACTTCTAGAAAAATGTACTTGAAGTACAAGTAAAAAGTAAAAACATATACTTGAAGTAAACACAAAAGTACTTTTCTTCTGAAACAATTTTTGAATGGGCGATGCAGCCAACTGTTGTAAATAAAACAAAACATTCACAATTATAATTTAGTGTATACACCAAATATATATATATACATTGTTTGCCTTTTTTTATGCATAAAAAAACATACATATGTCTTCATTTGTACTAATTTCTAATTGTAACATTTATAAAATACTTTAGTTAAATTAAACAGTTACACACACTTAGTTTCACAGTTGCACACACCAGAAGACAAGTAAGGCAGCTGTTTTTCGTGCCTAGTCAATGTAAGGTTTTAAATAACCTTAGGGCCAGTGTCATTCATCTGCATTGTTGTCTTACCGGCCCAGTCAGGAAGTGTTGCATTGCAGTTGTGCACTTAGTTCAGGCGCAGTGGCTTCAGCGCCAGACCTCAGATTGCAATTATCTCAGTGGCTTCATCAGGTGACAAAGCAAATCGTTTGTTCAACTGATGTAGAAATCCGGCCAGTCCAGGACACTTAACAGGTCTATCTGGTATACGTTCCAGCTGGTATTTGTAAATAAATATATGCTAACCGCAAACATTGCCTTGCTTCCGACGCAGATCATTCGCGGAACTTTTAGGACATTTGCAAATGTAACACAGAAATTATAAGTACTTCAATACATTTAAAAAAAGTACACATATTTGTACTTCGTTACAAGTAAAAGTACTTCCAAAAAAATGTACTTCGTTACTCATGAAAAGTAAACTTTTCTACTTAAGTAAAGTAATGAAGTAAATGTACTTCGTTACATTATGGCTCTGACATGCACTCATTTAAGTTAGCCGTTTCTTAACTAATTTTGCGCTTGGTTAAATTAGCTAATTTTAAGCTAAGGTAACTAGTACATAACTTGCTGTGCATTCAATTATCTATTATCTCAGTATGCCCTCATACAAGTTAACTATTTGATAGACAATAAGTCATAATTTCACAATAATTGCATTCACTTTCATTAACTATTATTTAACTCTTTACACATCCATTTGACTAAACTATTAGTTTGAACATGACTCATTATCCATTCATAAATTAACTACTGTTTAACTTAATGCATATTTGTTAATTTATGTCATCTATTGCATACCTCATTGTGCATTCATTTTAAGTTAACTATTGCTTAATTGTTTGCCCACATATTTATGTTACCTATTACATAAATAGTTTATACACTGACTTCAGTTAAATATTACTTAATTAATGATCTACTCCTTCCTTTTAACTACTCTCGAGTATATGCATTCACTTAAGCTTCCTTTTAACTTGATTCTTTGTAAGTTTATATACATTCGAGATGTACCATATTAAGAAACGTGTAAAGAACATACATGCATGAACAATGCAATGACCACAAACTTTAAACACAGTAAACTTGTCAGATAAAACTGATCTCTAGTGAACTGTACTGAATATTCATGACCGTGCCTTATACAGATAGTATAGGTGGAACCCAAACTAGAAACTATCATATGCAGAGGTATTTTTTCGATATGTTGTTAACGGGTTATAAGCGATTAATACACATTATTTGTAATGAAATGTCAGCGTAGAATTACATAGAATAATTATGTTAACAGGATTAATTATAATAATAATATAATAATAAAGCTTTATTGCCATATTCAAAGTGCATTACATGATGAATTGGAATGTAGTCTGGCGTTGACTCATATAGTGCCTATATATACAATAAAATAAAATATGGCAAATAAATATAAGATATAGATATAAGATATACATTGTACACAATTTGTTCTTTAACATGAACAAATAATTTTAATATAATAAATAAATAGAGATAAAATTTAAATAATATATTATCTATTTAACAATAATTGTGGTGTAAACTAGTTAATAAATAAATAAATTTATTAACTAGTTTACACCACAATTATTATTAAATAGATAAAATATTATTTTAATTATGTCTTTATTTATTTATTATATTAAAATAATTTTTGATACGATAATGAAACGTTGGCATAGAATTACATAAAATAATTATGTTAACAGGATTAATTACAAATTGCATACATGGTAAAGAATTACAAATCCTCACACCGAATCCCTGTAGGTAGGTTCCCTATCACAGATGTGGTTGTCTTATTTCCCAGACGTCTTTCCCCTGCACAAGATCTTCCACCTGTGGGACACGCTGCTCCTCGGGGGCAGTTCCTTCCCTCTCTGCATCGGTGTCGCCATCTTGCAGCAGCTGCGGGACCAACTGCTGTCCTACGGCTTCAACGAGTGTATCCTGCTGTTTTCTGACATGCCAGGTACGTCAGGCTCTGGCTTCGTTTTCTTTTTTAAATAGAAGATTTATAATTTTAATTTATTTATTTATCAGCTTAACATAATAACTAAAAATAGATTTATATATTTTAATTTATTTATTTAATGAACAGCTTAACTTAATAATTTTATATAGAAGATTTATAATTTAAATTTATTTATTTATCAGCTTAACATAATGATTTTAAATAGAAGATATATAATTTTTATTTATTTATTTATCAGCTTAACATAATGATTTAAAATAAGATTTAACATTTTAATTAACTTATTTATCAGCTTAACGTAATGATTTTAAATAGAAGATTGATAATTTTTATTTATTTATCAGCTTAACATAATAATTTTATATAGAAGATTTATAATTTTTATTTATTTATTTATCAGCTTCACATAATGATTTAAAATAAGATTTAACATTTTAATTAACTTATTTATCAGCTTAACGTAATGATTTTAAATAGAAGATTGATAATTTTTATTTATTTATCAGCTTAACATAATTATTTTAAATAGAAGATTTATAATTTTAATAAATATATTTATCAGCTTAACATAATAATTTTAGATAGAAGATTTTTGATTTTAATTTATTTATTAGCTTAATGTAATAATTTTACATAGAAGATTTATAATTTTAATTAATTTATTCATTAGCTTAGCATAATAATTTTTCTATAGATAATTTTTTTATTTTAAATGAAATCTCAGTGATATTATTTATTTATTAGATCAAAATGAAAATTTTTAATGGATCATTTATCATTTTAAAGGACATTCTATATATACACACACATAGATATATATATATACATATATATTATAATATATAAATAATATATATTTATATATATATATATTGTATCTCATTTTATTTTATATAGCCACCAGAACACATTGCTATTTGACATGAAATGGACACTGTATGTTGAAAATGGTGAATAAACCTTTATTAGTAAGCTGGGAAATTGCTAAATGTAATTGTATTCACCCTCACTGGCCAGCGGTCACTGCTGCTGATTATGTAAGTACCAGGCAGCAGCAACTGACTGATCCCTTCGCAAAACTCTGAATATAAGTTCAGCCAGTGAAATTGTTCTTGACCTAGAATTGGGTCACCCAACCAGATTGAGCGAATCACCAGGAATTCATTGTCTGCCTGGGTGTTTGTTTTTGTTCCTTTTTTTGTTCATATGCGGAAAGGACAGTTTATGCCATTTTAATTCTGCATGAATGTGAAATGTTATGTCACCATTCTGGCTTACAGAAATAGCCATTGATCGATGCGTTTCCGATTCCGTGCGCATCTTCTGCGGGACCCCAAAAAGCACCACCTACAGGCAGCATGCAAAACCAACAACCAGGAAGATCACAAGCGAACACCACATCAACGGTGAACTCCTTCCTCAGGAGGGCGATGTCTTCAACGAAGTGAAACTGGTGAGAAAACATTTAATTTATTATAATTAGTTAAAGTTCCATTTTACATTCACATTTTAAAGTAACATTTCTGGCAAATTCCATGCATTAAATTAACTCATTTACTAATGGCTTGTACTGAAATTAACAGAGATGTGTTATATTGAAATTAACAGTGAAAGGTATTGAAGTTAACAGAGACATGTTGTGTTGATATGTTTACTGACACATTGTGGTGATGCGTTGTGTTGACCTGTTATGTTGACACATTATATTGACATGTAGACTTGACACATTGTATTGACATTTGATATTTTGAGCTGACATGTTATGTTGACACATGCAGACACATTCTGTTAACACATTGTGTTGGCATGTTGTGCTAATTTGTTGAGCTGACATGTGTTGACACATGCTGACACATTTGTTGACATGTTGTGCTAACACATTTTTTTGACATGTTGAGCTGACAAATTGTGCTGACATGTTGTGTTTACACGGCTAACATGTGCCGATACATTGTGCTGACATGTTGTGCTGACATGTTGCAGTCCATGGATGCAGTCCCTCTGGATGTGCTGAAGAGAGAAATCTGTCCGCGTATCTCTGCTGAAGATTTGCTTCAACTGAGCGGGTTGCTAGGGGCAACCAATGGTCAGAACACGAGCAAACGCAACCACACAACAAAGCCACGCATACTCGTAGTTGACGTGCGCAGTCATGACGAGTATCCTTGGAGATGGGGCTCCGTTGCCATAGCGATGTCATTGTGGTTCAGGTGGTACTATGTATAGTCAGTTAAATGTGCTTCGGTTTGTTAACCCTCTATATTCTCATGTTGACAGATCCAGCAACCATAGGAACACTTCAGGGAACCATAGGAACACTTTAGGAAATTGCAGGAACACTTCAGGGAACCATAGGAACACTTTAGGAAATTGCAGGAACACTTCAGGGAACCATAGGAACACTTTAGGAAATTGCAGGAACACTTCAGGGAACCATAGGAACACTTTAGGAAATTGCAGGAACACTTCAGGGAACCATAGGAACACTTTAGGAAATTGCAGGAACACTTCAGGGAACCATAGGAACACTTTAGGAAATTGCAGGAACACTTCAGGGAACCATAGGAACACTTTAGGAAATTGCAGGAACACTTCAGGGAACCATAGGAACACTTTAGGAAATTGCAGGAACACTTCAGGGAACCATAGGAATACTTTAGGAAATTGCAGGAACACTTCAGGGAACCATAGGAACACTTTAGGAAATTGCAGGAACACTTCGGGAAACCATAGGAACAGTTTGGGAAATTGCAGGAACACTTTGGGAAACCGTAGGAACATTTTGGGAAACCATAGGAATACTTTGGGAAACCATAGGAACACATTAGGAAACCTTAGGAACACTTTGGGAAACGGTATGAACACTTTAGGAAACCGTAGGAACACCTTGGGAAATGGTATGAACACTTTAGGAACACAGATTGGGAAATTGCAGGAACACATTGGGAAACCATAGGAACAGTTTGGGAAATTGCAGGAACCCTTTGGGAAACTGTGCGAACATTTTGGGAAACCATAGGAATACTTTGGGAAACCATAGGAACATTTGGGAAACCTTAGGAACACTTTGGGAAACCTCAGGGCACATTGGGAAACCGTTTTCTGTGGCTGTATTTGTGCAGCACTCTGGAAGTTTCTTCAACATGATTTGCCGTTGTCCTTGACATGATGCCAGCTTCATGCGGGGAACAGTTCCTGGCAGCGTCAACATCCCGTTTGAGGGAGCATTCAGTGCTGAGGGCCAGCTGCTCCCCTCTCCCTCCACGCACATCCTCAACTCCCACAGACTGCAGGTGAAGGCCATCGTGGGCAGTCGGCAGGAGTGCTCCGTGGAGGTGGGTTCTCATCTTCAACTTCATCATCTTCAACTTCATCATCTTCAACTTCATCATCTTCAACTTCATCATCTTCAACTTCATCATCTTCAACTTCATCATCTTCAACTTCATTATCTTCAACTTCATCATCTTCAACTTCATCATCTTCAACTTCATCATCTTCAACTTCCTCATCTTCAACTTCCTCATCTTCAACTTCCTCATCTTCAACTTCCTCATCTTCAACTTCCTGATCTTCAACTTCCTCATCTTCAACTTCCTGATCTTCAACTTCCTCATCTTCAACTTCCTGATCTTCAACTTCCTCATCTTCAACTTCCTCATCTTCAACTTCCTCATCTTCAACTTCGTCATCTTCAACTTCATCATCTTCAACTTCATCATCTTCAACTTCATCTTCATCATTTATTTTATTGTTATTATTCGTTTATTATTTATTTATTTTTAACTTGTAGTACCAGTATTTTGAATTTGTATTTAATAGTATTTGAGTACTATTATGACTAATTTTATTTATATTTATTAGTATTAGTATTTGAATAATATTACGACTAATTTTAGTCATATTTATTGGTATTAATATTTGAATAATATTACGGCTTATTTTATTCATATTTATTAGTGTTAGTATTTGAGTACTATCTATTAGTATTAGTATTTTAGTACTATTATGACAAATTTTATTTTTATTTATTAGTATTAGTATTTGAGTACTGTTTTGACTAATTTTATTCATATTTATTGGTATTAATATTTGAATAATATTACGACTAATTTTATTCATATTTATTGTTATTAGTATTTTAATACTATGATGACAATTTTATTTTATTAGTATTTGAATAATAGTATGACTAATTTTATTTATATTTACTAGTATTGTACTATTATGACTAATTTTATTTATTTGTATTGATCAGCATATTATTTTGATCATTTTATTTTACAAATGCACATTTTAACTTTTTTAAATAAATCTTTATAGTGCTGTAATGCGCCTTCAAATGGTTATAATTGCCAGATTTATGGTGCAGATAAATGCTGCCGGATTATTATTATCGTTATCTTATTTTCAACTTAACACTCCTTTTATTTACCCCATCCAACACATTATTTGTATACTATTGTATTTATGCTTTACAAGTCATATTTCAGACAGTATTTTTTTAAGATAGCTTCTTTTTAACCATTGCATTAAAAAGTATTTAATTGTCAGAAATATACTACTGATTGATCAATTAATTGTTTCTTACCCTTGAATGTTGCTATTTGACACTGGCTTGTATGCTTTCAGTTTGCCAGAGCTTTGGTGAATCTAGGCTACCAGAAAGTCTGTGTCTTGCATAAGGGTATTGATGCCTTGAGACCGACAGGCATCTTAACAGTGCCCCCTGCCAACCTATGACACCATCACATAGGCATCTAGACCGACAGGCATCTTAACAGAGCCCCCTGCCAACCTATGACACCATCACACGGGCATCTAGACCTACAGGCATCTTAACAGTGCCCCCTGCCAACCTATGACACCATCACACGGGCATTTAGACCTACAGACATGGTGACACTGCCAGTCACTGGTGACGCCTTCACTCAGACATTGCTGGAAACTCAGCTGCATCAAGAGCATTTAGTTCCTGAGGCTGGGAACACATTAGTCTTACAACAATAAGAAATTAATAATATAATTTTTGCAGATCATTTGCTATAGAATTATCTGCCCTACTATAGAATTTGTATTATTCTTTAGTTTTCTATAATGCTCTGTACATATTTATTAAATTCTATAAAATCATGTATGACAATCAACAGCTTTGTGAATTTCTTTGGAAAGACCCTCAACACAAAAAAGTCATAGCAGGGACGGTACCAGGTACTTTTGTTTAAACATGATCAAGATATCGTGTCAGATACCTCGATAATGTTTACCGTATAGATATGTAGGGCATCAGTAATATTTCCACTGCATTAATGTTAAAATATGTTGATGATATTTAAGGAAACGATTTTCTAATAATTTCATAATTATTGCATTTACAATGGTATTTTATAATAACACATTGAATATTCTAATGATATTTTAACATTGTTGCTGTAAAATGTTATATTACTTTGTTTGATTGGAAACTCCCCACCCCTAGGTGACACATTCGTGCTGACTTAGAGCCCCTCACCCCCTTATGTGTGACGTATTATCCGGGTGATAATTGCATAAAATAATTTCCTAACATAAAAAAGTATGAAAGAGAAACTAGTTATATGCATGTTTTATGTAAGCGGAACATGGGAGCGAAAAGGTTGACGTTGATGGCAAGTCGTACAATAGTCATACAGTAGTTGTTATTCTTTCGTGTTTGCTTTAATTTTCATGTGTTTGTGATTTGGTTTTATAGTCCGTTATTCCTGTTTGAGTACACGTCAGACGAGACCAATGCCACATCATTGACTGAAACGTGAAATCGAGAATCCACGCGCACACATACGCACGCACACGCACGCACACACATTGTCACACGCACGCACGCACGCACACACATTATCACACACAAACACACACAGTATGACACCAAATGTCACACACACAGTGTCACAAATTTCAAGTTATGGGGCGCAACAAACAAACAAATTTGGGGTTATCATATACGACAGGCAAACGTCGTCACTGGAGCATGTAACCGCCGAAAATGTTTGGTGGAAAGCAATTTCAAACAAATATGTTTCAAGTTTTTGTTTACGAAAGGTGACTATAGTTTCAGAAAATGTAATTGCAATAGGGAGTTGATTCCAGATTGCTGGCGCAACTGCGGAGACAACATGTTTGCCAATATTTTCTATCGAGCATTTGAATTTGGTTCAGCCGGCAGGAGCGTTTTAGCAAGCGTCAAGCCATCAAGGGATGGAATTGTTTTTAATCCCTGGATCCACCCATAATGGGAATGTAACTTCACACTGGTGAAGGCACGCAGCAATTTGACATCCGGCTACTTCGCAACTCGAACCAAGTCGCCGCGTAGCATAGTTGGAATTTTCATTCGTAGTCGCCCGCGAAAGCCATCCTAGTCTGGTCTGAGGTAAGCACCAACGTTGCGCAACGACGTTCGGTGGTCTAAACGTAACACGTGGCCAAAATATCGTCACAGGGACCAACCTGCTGAGTAACAATAATAATAAAGAAACACGTCTGTGCGAGCGCGTGCGTGGGCTACGCCACTGTGTGTGTGTGTGTGTGTGTGTGTGTGTGCGTGCGTGCGTGCGTGCGTGCGTGTGTGGGTGCGCATGTATGAGTGTGTGCGTGCGTGTGTGAGTGTGTGCGTGCGTGAGCGTGTGCGTGCGTGTATGTGTGGGTGCGCATGTGTGAGTGCGTGCGTGCGTGCGTGCGTGTGTGTGTGTATGGGTGCGCATGTGTGAGTGTGTGCGTGCGTGCGTGAGTGTGTGCGTGCGTGCGTGCGTGTGATGATAACGGCGGGAACCAGGCAACTCGGTGTCGTAAAGAAACGCGCATGCGTAGTTTCGGCATTTCTGACGTCGTCACACAATCCCGACTGTCGACTGGTTGGTGTTTTCGCTGTCCCGTTGCGCTGCCTTCGGTGTCTGGCCGGGGCCGTCTGCATGCCCCCGGCCATGCTGAATCCCTGACAGACCGTCGTTATCTCGACAACATGTCCATGTGTACACCTGCTTTCTAATTGCATCATTAATCAAAAACTAATAGCCGGTCGTGTTTCAGTTTACCTGTATGGCCATCAATTGATGTTTTCCCAGCGGGGTCAACTTTGATGTAATTGCGCTGACTGGTGTCCCTGACAACACCGTGACGTCACAACACGGCCGCGAAATCATGACGTGGCAGTCGTACGTTAGTCTATCCGTCTCCACAGACCACACGGCCTGGTGTACCAGTTTTTGTGAATGAAATTATTATCTAAGTAAATAGAAGACTGAAGCAAATGTATTCCACAACCTACGCCCTATGACGTGACAGATGAACAATTAGAAATGTATTAATAAACATGCCATAATTTACCAGTACATATATGTATGTATGTATGTATGTATGTATGTATATATATATATACTTATATATATGTATACATACATACATATATACTCCCCCTAACCTACAGTTTAAATGCTGCTGAATTATGTATCATATATAAATTATATATATATATATATATATATATATATATATATATATATATATAGCCAGAGGCGTATAATATATTGTGTGTGTGTGTGTGTGTGTGTGTGTGTGTGTGTGTGTGTGTGTGTGTGTGTGTGTGTGTGTGTGTGTGCAAGTGTGTGTGTGTGTGTGAGTGTGTGTGAGTGTGCGTGTGCGTGCGTGCGTGCGTGCGTGCGTGCGTGCGTGCGTGCGTGCGTGCATATGCGTGTGTGTGCTACGCCACTGACTGAAAGACAACACTCCCATGACACGTCTTTGTTTTCAGTTTTATTTTTTACGAAACACCCAAAGACAGATGGAATAGTTACAAGTCAGACACGCCGGTTGCGCAGCCGCATTGAGGATAAGGAACCAATCCTTTACAAACGACTACACAGCAAAAGGAGTTTAACTCCAAGGAGCCACGCTTACGGCTTTACCCCTGTCCATGTTTTAACTGTCACAGCCACTATAGTCTACAAAATGTCCTCAACTTGTGTCCGGATCATCCCTTTCCGTGTGTAAGACTGTCGCGGATAATCGTTCCTGTCAGTCGTGGAGTTCACCGCGTCTGTTGTTGTCGCGTACAGTGAATGGATAACGAAGAGACGTGCCAGTCCACTTCGAAGTCGTGCGCCCAAATGGTTGCCAGTAACCATAGAAATAAAGTAGCTACGTCATATGGAGACGTCATCACAATTTGAGCTACGCGATGCTAACGTCATTGCTCAGCTCAGCATACGTCACTTCCAACCTGTTTTAATTCACGTTTCATCAATTATAACAGAACGAAAGTAAGTGTCTGTTCTTGCAGATAAATAGCAATTTGTTATTTATTTCTGATGGTTTCTAGACGTGACCAGTTGGCCGTGCAGTTAATTTAATATAATGTATTATGTTAGCGATCATCCCTCAGAGCATACATATATATGTGTTCTTTATTATTATGTGTTGGCCTACTTAGTAAGTGCATCTCCTACTTCTAGACGTACTTCAATTCAGGTGTGTGTGTGTGTGTGTGTGTGTGTGTGTGTGTGTGTGTGTGGCGCACGCGTGTGCGTGCGCGTGCCTTTATTATATATGCCTCCTAAAATGGAATGTCCCCTCCCCCCAAAAAATATCACCAGTCGGTTACGAGCTACTGAACGTCACAAGGACTTTCACTGTCACTGACACTATGGATTGGTGTGAGACGTACCACGCTTTGCACTAGTGCACTATCTTCCTTCACTTCAGTCACAGACGAAATTAGCTACGACTGACTCAGGGTTCCACACATATTGTTCACATATTTCCAATGGGTTTACCGTTAAAGCGAAAGAGCCAGCTCTTAATTTTTTCCCATTTAATATTACATTCTTATGAATACAATATACATGTTGAAGCTTTACTGCATGCGAAGCTGTGTTTAGTTACTTTATTAAGCTCGGGACAGTGTTCGCAGTTTGAAAGATTCACGTGCAACAAGTCCAAATGGCAAACGAAACTTCCAGTTTCAAAATAAAATTGATTACCAATAATGCCGATGCGAGGTGAGTTAACAGTACCCTTTGATGCTTAACTTTCCCACTTTCTAGACAGCAGACTTCCCGTTACAAATTATTGCTTGGCTGGCTCCCTCCCTCCCTTTAACGACGAATGGTTTAAATGTATAATTAGTATTATACGAGATGAAAATGCCATTTGATGGTAAGCTGAATGTGTCGATACTGAATGTGACCGCGGTCGTCATCTTGCCCTGTAAGATTCCGACATAGTGATAGTGTAGGCCTACAGTAACCACGTCGATATTTTCCCACGAGGTGCATTTCCAACCGCTAGAGGTCGCTCTGCAGACATGTATGTGTTCATTATGATGATATCTGGAAATTGTGTTCTATTGATCCCAAACCCTCCTGCTGACGTCATGCCCCCATTGCGTTAGGGTATACAGTAGAAGTCTCTCAGCCGCGGCACAAACACACAGTGGAAGCGTTTCCGGCAGCAGCGCCCCTTGCGACAACAGATGCTGTTACGACTGACTCGCGCGCGACTGTTGAGTCGACGCCGCCAGGGGCCGCCAAAGGTGCGCTTCACGGCGTCCCTACAACGACAACGACAGCAGACTTAGAAACGACACGATTGATCAACTGACTAGTTTCTACTTAAACTGTTTAACAGGAGGCTGTCTGTAGCATACGATACATGCGATAAAAGGCCAAGGAGATGTTGACTTATCCAGAGTGTGTTGTGCTTAAAGGTAACCTCACTGCTCTTCGAATCATTTGTCGATTTTGATCTCTCTCCTCTCTCTCTCTCTCTCTCTCTCTCTCTCTCTCTCTCTCTCTCTCTCTCTCTCTCTATCTCTCTCTATCTCTCTCTCTCTCTCTCTCTATCTCTCTCGCTCTATCTCTCTCGCTCTATCTCTCTCTCTATCTGTATGTCTCTCTTTCTCTCTCTCTCTCTCTCTCTCTCTCTCTCTCTCTCTCTCTCTATCTATCTATCTATCTATCTATCTATCTATCTATCTATCTATCTATCTATCTATCTCTCTCTCTCTCTCTCTCTCGCTATCTATCTATCTCTCTCTCTCTCTCTCTCTCTCTCTCTCTCTCTCTCTCTCTCGCTATCTCGCTATCTCGCTATCTCGCTATCTCTCTCTCTTTCTCATTATATATTTGTCTCTCTCTCTCTCCTCTCTCTCTCTCTCCCTCTCTATCTTTCGTTCGTTCTATGAGAAAAACATAGTTCTATGACTATTGCTCTAACCAGTCCACCCCACTGACGTCATAGACCATTCTTCTCCACGTCATAGTCAACAAAACACATCAGATCAACGAACTCGTAGAAACAAAATGCGACCTCATTCACATTATCGGGTCGCAGCCGGTAGGTACGTGTTGCGTGATGTCTGTTATTAGTACTACATTATTTTGCAGACAAAAGCCGCGTGAACCAGGAACCGTGAACCCAGCTGTGTAATGGCGCCTCATATATAGCTCGGCTGGTCGATTGGATTCTGCCGGAGCCGACGGCTCTTGCGAGCAATCAGAGCTACAATGAAAGTCTTCAAGTGCCAACTGCTCACTGTGTCTGGGACTGATTAAAGACAGCGCGTTGACACGCCTCGTTAGGGAGTTACCTATTTGACAAATCGTTTTAATCATCAACACTTGCCATCCGTTATGCGTGAGGGCGATCAGTTGACGTGTTTGTCTGCGACTGAGTTGTGTATCGCTGCCCTAGATTTCACTCACGGTAGGTTGCAGATGCTTCCGTTGGGATTAGCGCTGATTTAGGTGAACGATAAACCTAGCGTATGCAGCAAAATAAAATGCTCACATGTAGGGATGTAACATTTATGCGAGACGCCGTAAACTAGGCTTGTAACGTTATTTTCAAGAACACATGTTCATTAGCTGTTTATATGACCTTCTATCCGTTTGATTGCGTACGAGACTTTATGCTTGCACAGAGACCTTGAACAATAATCAACTGTATCTCCGTAAAAGATAAATCAGTGTAAGACGCCATACTAGTATCAATGTTACTTTTTTTCTCGCGAGATGGCGCTGAGGGTTTGTACAACACAGAACATTGTATATTTGGTACAGAGGTTGTGTTCAGTTGAACGGGTTTGCCATAAAATAAAGTAAGTGCTTTTAGCAGTCCTAATATTTACGTTTTTCAGAGACTTCGAATAAATTTTGTTTTACTTTGTTTTGTTGTTACCTTTTTCTAACAAAAAGTAACCTTATGTGCCACTTGATTTGATTTTCATGATTACTTTATTTATCTCAGTGATCGAGAAGGCTTACCGACAGATAATTTCACAGACGACGTGATTTCAAAACCACCAATAAAAAGGAACAACGCAAACCAACACTGATTCAATTAAATATTGCATGAAAACTACACATTATTAGAGTATCCATATTACCGTAATTTCCAATATGCAACAATTATTGACGAGTACAATATATAAAACTCTAGATAGACAAATTTAAAAACAATACAAATAAGTCGGTTAATTCTGACACCGTTGGATGCTGCCGTAAGAAAAAGCGGAACCTTGGCCAAAAAGAGCGGCTGTTTCTACGTAGACATCAGCGGGGGGCAAGGATTAGACGAGGTTGTCGCTTAACGCTCGGTACTTGGCGTAGCTGGAACAATTGCATTGTGGGTATATATATCTAGAATCTAATGGATGGAGTTGGGCTTAATAATCACGACGCATCGAAGCAACAGTCGCTCATCTGCCTGGCTCTCCGATGTCATCAACTCGTTCTAGTTTACGTCTTGTGCCTAATGATGAGCGACCGTGTGGCCTTTTACTTGTATGTTCTGATTCTCTCGGTAAGAACCCAGCAATACGGATGGCGTTTAAGCACGTTTTAGCAACTGATATGCGGAAGTACTTGGTGGTGATTTTATCCGAGTGATGAGCGGTGGGAATAGAACAATCGGTCCATTTCAATGACACGTGCATCCATTTCAGCTATTGCGCCTAGCCCGACATTTATCCGGGCGCTAAATAATATCGGGTGACGTTTCAGCCACATTCGCACGTCAGGGGGCGCTACGACTGATTATATCAGTACCAGCCCTTCTCTACCCCTTGCACATCCCTTTCAAAAACTCCTCTTCTAACGCCAGCCAATGAAATCATCCCACGTGGAATGAGGTCGGCCTCCGATCATGTGATATATAATATTTTGGGGGATTTCAGCCACACGCTGTTCGTGATACATGCAAAGTTTAAGACGTGAGCGGGTCATTGTATTGGGATTTCCACAAGTCGCGTAACCGTCCTCAAATTGGGGAGGGTATTTGCGCTGTTCCCACGGACGACGCAGTGCCAACTGGCGAAATAAATTATCATAACTGTATAGTTCGACTCCGGTCACTCCCCAGTTTTACGGAGACGATCAGCCAGGGGTAGTAGCGTAGGGCAACGACCCCTGGCTGGCGATGATGGTTTCAGCCCATGCGCGATAATGTAAAATCATCAATGTGCGGGGAAACCCGAAGCATTTATATAGTATAGATACCGCGAGCTGTTGGTTACTTTACACCTAGTGATTAGTGTGAAAGGTTGCTTTAAAGTCAACCCGTTAAATTGAAATGAAATGTTGCGTTTTCGTTACATCACCTTCACGGATTATGGCGCACTGAAGACACGCGATCGGCGGTTGCTATTCAAACATGTCTTAAAACCTGTTTGCCTAGTGTTAATTTGACGCAAGGAACTTTACATCGTTTTGCTCACAGTGTTCGATATACAACTGACTAACAATGTATTTAATATGACATTCAGTGGGAAGTGCGTACATGCCTAATAGCAACCGATGACAACTGATTCGCACATGCGCAGACACGCCACCTGGATATTATTTAACGCCCGGAGAAATGTAAGCGCTACACCGGACGCACGGACTTAGTTAGTACTTATGCCACCATCATAAGCACGGAAACGGGGTTGAATTTCAGGAACTTCGCTAGCGGCAAACTTGGTGGTTATTTCCCGTAGTAAATCCGAGCCCAAAGGAGGTTTTGTGGAGCATCAAAGCCTGAAATCGTTTTCTGGGAGGCCAAAGAGTTTTTTGCGGCGAATCTCAGAGGGGTATAAATATACGTTTCTGGTGAGGCTGATAGATATGTAATGTTGCTGCGAAAAATATTCGCCACCCCCATCTTCCGACGCCGTGACCCGAGAATGGAGTGCTGCTGAAGGCAAGCTACGGTGCAGTCCATACAATATTAATGTAATTCCTTTGATCACAATCCAGAGTCGTCGTTGCGACGCAAAACAGGCGTGTCACCGTGCGTTCACACAGGACGATCCCTTTGACAAATTAACCAGCAAAGGAAAACTAATGGACCATGTCTGACGTTACGGTTCACTGCACCGATGCAGAGTGTTTTCTGCTGCCCAAAAAGAGACACTTATACTAGTACAGAAACGTCTTTTTGTTTATAGGCTGATGTCCATCGCAAAACCTGGCACAACAAGCGGTTTTTGGTTAATATATAATTTTTAACGGACGTTTAATTTATACGTATATATTACATACAACCGACAACCGAAGGTTTATGCGAGTTTGGACTTAGTTCCGTTGTGACATGTTGACATAAATCGACTACGATTACAATGACCAGGATAATGACTATGATGACAATAATGTAGACAGTAGGCCTACTAGTATTTGGACATATATACTTAACCTTAAAAGTACTTGGACTTAGCAAGTATGTTTTACAAGTATTTCTCTGTTTTTGTTAAGATACGATAATGACTGAATATAATTAGTAGTCAACTGCAAATTGGGATATGTTCAGAATCTCAATTGGCACTGTAGACACCTAACTCCACCTGCCCATGCTGGGTGACAGACTGTTCTGTGTCCCGGGAAATATCTTTCGCCAAGAGTCCAGGCAGATGTAGATTAACTGGTGAGAAGTTTGAGCGCATCACGTTTGTTCCGTGCAACCAGAAGTAACTGATAAACATCTCAAGAGTTGACACACAATGCC
>OZ024860.1:39560222-39562722 GCA_964017155.1 Oasisia sp. SBJ-2009
AGACGTGTTCTTGCCGTTGATTCACCGAGTCCCTCTGTGATAGTCGACGATGTGTCCATTAGCGACAACAAGTCTCAGGGGATCGTTGACGTTTCAACGCAGATTCGCTGAATTCGGTCGAAAGTCATGATTTACTACAATTACAGGTGACATTCACTCGCCACCCACTATAGTTTATAGAGAACGCGCGGGCGATGAAGTCATTAATAAGTGATCAAGTATAAATACCCGTAATGAAGAGTAACAGCCAATGTCTGGAGACAGTCATCAATTATCTCTCTCTCTTTCTCTTTCTCTCTCTCTCTCTCTCTCTCTCGCGCGCGCGCACCCTCTCTCTCTCTCTCTCTCTCTCGATTACTCCCTCTCTCTCTCCTCTCGCTCTCTCGGCCTCTCCTTTTTTCTCTCTCTCCCCCCTCACTCTCTCACTCTCTCACTCTCTCTCTCTCTCTCTCTCACTTTCTCTCCCTCTTTCTCTCCCTTTCCCCCCTCTTACTCTCTTACTCTCTCATTTCCCTCTCTGTCAACCTGTTATGAAGCCTGGATGGTCAAGTTATCATTAACAATGTCGTCGATATTCAATCTTGGAAACAATCAAGATCGAATATGGGCAACATCGTTGTGTTGCGCGCCAACACAATTTGGTTCTAAATGTAGAGATGCGTATACGAACAATTAAATGACGCGCAGTGGCATAATGATCTCTTCACGAAATCCATTATTTGTATACGTGCAAATGGCACCAGTAGGTAGACTACTCACTCTGATCCTTGTCTTCGTTGACATTTCCCTGAACCTGTGGTATTTGTGTCGTAACTTGTTCGCTGCGCAATGCCCGATCAGTACATTAATCACATTTCTCCGTCTACGTATGATTGGTTATTTACGTTTGATTTCATGTGATTAAAACAAGAGAACATGTAATCTAACACACAATGATATCGGCGAATGCTATGAAACGTGAGCACATCGTTTTTTTCTCATTTTAATTTAGTGAAAGAATGTTGTTGTATAGTTTTTATGGTATTTATGTTTACACAAAGCAGATATTGCGACAGATTTAGAACAGTGGACGAAATTGGCACTGGACGACTGGTCACCCTATAGCAAGACAGTTTTCACTTCTCACTCCCTACCTAAACTCTTTAAGTACAACATACGTTTTCCATTTTCAGTTAGAATATTACCCTGCATCATACGACAATTTACCCCTACTAATTTATCAGTTGTCAAACGTCCACATAGACTCAACACAGGCGTCACACCACATGCGTTTAGCGCAATTCAAACCCACGAGAGCCATGACACAAACAGTTTTGTGTAAGCCAGCTTACAAAGTAGTATATGGTGGCCTATGTTCCATCTGCCCGAACCTAAATCTGGATCGAGTGTTGGAACCTTGAACAAAACCCATCCACTGTGTGTCGGTCTCATTTCTAGACCTGACCAGTTCTGCCGCGTTATCTCCCCTTTCCCGTGTTCATGTTCTAGACACTGGCGTAAGAAATATTTAATCACATTTTCTGTGGTTTTCTTATGATAGTGGCTTCCGAAAGAATCCGATATGGTGTGCATTAGAAAAAACACATATCATCAAAAAATAGAGATTGAGTGCAACGTACCATTCGTCATCTCGCTGACATGATGTGTGAATTAATTTTAAGCAATCGTTTTTCAATTGTATTTAATCACATCTACAGGTGAAGCCAATGCTGAACGTGACTTGATATGCTCAAGCGAAGACACAATGTGACACGGCAGTAATGAAGGCACGTTATTATCAATAACACGTCGAAGTGTTCATAACGGATGATAGATAGTCATTTGTCACATTGTAGTAGACTCTACTGCTGGGAGAGTCAAATATATCCCAGAGACCTGGACTACTACCAGGGGCCGACGCAATAGAGAACAACTGGGAGCTCTCTTGAGAACAACATATTACATGGTCCAGAGGTACCGAGGACCCCATTCAATCGGAGAAGATACGTCATTTAATTTTAGGCACCAGCCAAATTAACGACATTTGTGCACTGGCAATACAACGATGAAGTACATGAAACTAAAACATATATGTTAGTGTTAATAACACGTCCGCACGTAGTTCATCAGTTGTCGCTGCGGTTCAGATCTAGAATGGACTTCCGGGCAGTATAGTTGGTGAGATTTATGACAATATTGCTCAATCCTTCAAGAGCCATGTTCTTCATCGTCTTATTTCTACAGTAGCAGAGGGTTCGATGACATCTTTCTAAGCTGCTGTGAATCATTGATTGGCCTATTATGACTACAGATACTGTGTATATATATGCGTGTATCTGTGCATGGCCTGTTCATGCCTAATATGATCATTGTTCACATGCGCATTGTTTTAAAAAGCCCTCTGCGCTAGAGCTCATTAGCAAACTCGCCATTCAGAGTACTGGTCACCTTCGGTTGTTTTACTCAATGAAAACTCATCATCTGTTGAAGAAAAGTTAAGTTTCCTCAGAACATATCGCAC
>OZ024860.1:39567722-39570222 GCA_964017155.1 Oasisia sp. SBJ-2009
CCCTCTACTATTACTCTCTGTCTTCTATCTGTCAACCATGCTTGTATCCAATTTATCATACTTTCCCCTATACCATAGGCTTTTAATTTAGTTAACAGTCTTTGATGTGGCACTTTATCGAATGCTTTTTGAAAATCTAAGTATACTACATCCACCGGTGAACCATCATCTACCCACTTAGTAATATCTTCTAAAAAACATAAGAGATTGGTTAGACAAGACCTAGCTTTTAGGAACCCATGTTGAGATTTAGTTATTAATTTGTTTTTTACAAGAAAGTCTACCATGTGGTCTCTAATAAATGTTTCTAATAATTTGCATAATACTGATGTTAAGCTCACTGGTCTATAATTTTCTGTCTTACTCCTCGACCCCTTTTTAAATAACGGTGCTACATTTGCCTCCTTCCATTCTGCTGGAACAATTCCCTCTTTAAGTGATATATTAAAAAAATTAGCAAGTGGTGTACTTATTTCGTTTACAATTTCCTTAAGTAATGTAGGTGTTATTCCATCAACTCCTGGTGATTTATTTACACTAGGTAAGTACGCGTTCATCTATATAACGCGAAATAAAAATGAACACTAAACAGTATCAAGAATAACTGTACCAATAAAGTACCAAGAATAACTGTGACGAAATCATACATACGCAGTTCGACCACAATGCAAATATATATTTTGCAATATATGTATTACATGTTTATCTTTTTGCGCAATCTGCCGCCGATTAGTTCGGCTTTTCATTGCGTAAATATATATATATATATATATATATATATATATATATATATATATATATATATATATTTGTGTGTATGTATGTATCTTGAGCACATCACGGGAGAATTGCCAGACACGAAAGGGTCGACAAACATCGTACTAAAACATATACATAACACATTCTTTAAGAAACCATTTCTTCATCTGGGTTTCACACTAGGATTGAACCAGCAAACCCCACGCCTGTGGGCATTCGATACCCTGACATTATAGCATGGAAAGGGAACACTTGTGAGATCATCGATACCAGGTTTTGGCCTTGGGCCGACAATTTCGTTATCAATGAAGCCCACAGTTGCAAAGTAGCATATTACACCAACCCGTCATTAATAAACGGTATGAGAATGTATAACTCAAAATCCTGACCTGCTGGGATAAATATGACTTCCGATTTGGAACCAGCATATTTGATTTAATCTAAATTGATTCCGCTAGCAAAAGTTGTGGTATTGCGAAATAGACGAAATCGACGAAATCGACTAAGTACAAGAAACCAACATGAAATCCACGAAAACGACTAAGTCCTATGAGAAATGTGTACGTTATTACATTATCAGGCGAAAGTTATTACATTATCAGGCAAGAGGAGGTTATTACCTTATCGGTTAAAAATTATTACATTATAGGTTAGCAAGTTTATTACATTATCGGTTGATGTTATTACATTATGAGGTGGTTATTACATTATCGGTTGATTTTATTACATTATAGGGTAGTTATTACATTACCGGGCGATGATTACATTATCGGTTGTAACAGGGCCTACTGAAAACAAGGGCAATTATCGACCGATATCAGTCTTGTGTGGTCTCAGCAAGATATTGGAGAGACATGTACATGACAGCCTGTATACCTGTCTCATGTCTCACAACATGCTGCATGACTGTCAATCGGGTTTCCCAGCTAATCACTCATGCGAGACAGCACTGAACCACATGGTGCATAAGTGGGCGTCGGCGATTGACAAAGGACTTGTGAATTGTGTTAGTGCTGCTAGACCTGCGTAAAGCTTTTGATCTTTTGAACCAGACAATTTTGCTGGATAAATTGGCCATATATGGATGTTCACAACAATCGATACGATGGTTCTCGTCATACCTGTCAGAGCGCAAACAGTTTGTCTTGATCAAGAGCAAACAATCGCGAAGCAATCTGAAATAACAACGGGGGTCCCACAAGGCTCTATTTTGGGACCACTGTTCTTTATTGTGTTTATGAACGACATGCCCATGAGCATAAGAACATTAAGCAATGTGGATATGTATGGTTACGATTCCACCATCAGGGCCTGTGGGAAGAAGGTACAGGAAATCGAACTAAAGCTAAACAACGACCTACAGGAAATATCCAATTGGTGTGACGAAAATAGGATGGTCGTCAATGTCGAAAAAAACAAGATCATGATCGTCATGACCCGACAAAAATGGCAACACCTTAACAAAACGGACGTTAACACATGCATCAACGGAGATATACTCCAAGTGGTCGAAAGTGAGAGGCTACTTGGGCTTCATGTTGATAATTTCCTCACCTGGTAGGCCCATATACAAAATATAAACAACACGGCTGCCGGAAAACTCGCGCTTCTGTGCAGGATAAAACAATACCTTCCATACAAAGCAAGGAAAACGTTCTACAACAGCTACATTCTACCCCACATGGACTACTGCAGCACACTCTGGGGCAATGCAACAACATCAGATCGCATCTATAAACTC
>OZ024860.1:39575222-39597722 GCA_964017155.1 Oasisia sp. SBJ-2009
TCGGTATCAAACTACGTGTTGTGTGATAGATGGTGGTATCATGAAAGGCGGAATGCAGACAGGTTTGGATGGAACGATCGGAGGAAAAAGCAACGGCGGGAGCTGGTCTTCCAGGGATTAACGTGTCAAGCCTTTTGGGCAATTCTGGTGATTGGAAAATGCGCTGCCTAAGAACTCTTCCCAGCTCGACTCCACCCTGTCATTATGGGGGATCCCCGGAAGTGACTTACCTCTGGATCTGGTCGTCCTGTGCGACTGTGTTGACGACGGACAGTGACAGGAACAGCCCGAGTAGGACGAGACCGAGGAGGGACACACGCGCGGACATCGTCGAGTCTTCTCCGGCCTTCAGCAATTGCGAGGTGCGAACTCAAAGAACACAACAACGGTAGCGAGCCGCAGTATCACTGTATCACCGACGACGCGAAACACGCCTACTTATAATATAACAACATTACACACACGCTAACGCCGACAGGTCCGTCCGGCTGGCGAGACGGCAGCGGCGTGGTCAGTTACGGCACTGGGAGGGGCTTCCTGCCGCGCGCGTGCCGGAGAACGAGAGCGATGGCTCACTCGCACGGCACGGACGACGCGGGAGTACGTTGCGTCGGCGGGCGAGGCCACCGAGTCCTGCCGGATTGGTTGCGCGCGCTGACACACTCCGGTGGAGGCGACGATTAAATGTCGACGGACGGACGGAGGTGTTCTTACGCCGGCACCACATCACTCAACCGATGTCTGTTTCCGATTGTGAAAGACGAGGAACGCAGAAGAATGTAGACACTGTGGTTTTGAGAAGCTAAATATCTGTACCACTGACAATTGCGCGTTGTTTTATCATAGACGGGTGAAGGAGAGCCAACAGCCAGAAGGGTGGGGGTAAAATCATCACACACAAAACATACAAAAATACGGCGATATTTTAAGTTGTGCTTTCAGACGAGTTTGGAAGGGAAGACACAGGAACGAAATCAACGCATTCTAGATATTTAAATCAAGCAGGTGACGCGATCGGGAATGGGAAGGGATCGAGCTTGGGGTACTTGCAGATTCTCTCTGTCCCTCTGTCTCTGTATGTATGCAGGTCTGTCTGCTGCTTGTCTGTCTGTCTGGCTTTGTCAGTCTTCGTCTGTCTTTGTCTGTCTTTGTATGTCTGTCTGTCTGTCTGTCTGTCTGTATGTCTGTCTGTCTCTCTGTCTGTCTGTGTGCGTTTGTCTCTCTGTCGGTCTGTCTGTCTTTCTTTCTGTATTGCACATCGGCCCTTCACTGATGAAAGGAAGGCAGAGTGATACATATCATTCTCAATCAGGTGCTCACTCATTCATTCACATTCACTCATATTCATTCACCCACCCAGCCGTCGGAGACAGGGCAATCGAACTGGATCGACAGTATGAAGAGATGTGGCGAGTTCGAAGTGAACAGAGAGACGGAAGCAGTTTAATACATGGGGTAGGGAAATTGTCAACTACCATATGATTTCATCAAGATGAAATCGTAATCAAGACAGAGAAAAGGCCCAATCCTGCAGGGTTCATAATGAAGTGCAAAGCCATAAGCTTCCTGCGTCAACATTATTAATGAGGGATCGTGTAGTATATATATCATCCTAGGAGAGAGGATATGTCGTCATAGCGAGCGGTTGACCTCGGGGGACTTGATTCTCCCACTGCCGGGCGACACAGACGTCATAAACGTCACGTTAATTTCGCCTTTCATTACTCATCAGAGTAAATTACAAACGCTGAACTATCATTAGTCAATTTACCATTATAGCTCTTCGTTCTTGTCAGATAATCCGTTAGTGGTGTCCTAGAGCCTGCGTAATCCTTAACGCTCTGGCGTCATTCAATCTTCCCTATTGTGTCTTCCCGTTGTCGAGAGCGCACGCGTCTTCTGACAATGCATGAGCCAGACGTTATGAGACAATGACGTCAAAGCTTTGTACGGTCACGCATCGCTGTGTCCAAGTGGGCCGTCTGTCATCGATATCCGGCGAGTTGATGCGTACAGATTAATAGTTGGACGTGTCTACAGCAACACGGGCTCGAAACTATAATCAATTGTTTCGGAACCACAACAACGGCCTGCATTAAATGCTAGAAAAAGAACGGCGGCGTAAATATCACAATGGCGCCGTGGCAGGTTACATAATCCAGACCTAGATTCTATCAACGCATGCGTCAATCCAATGCTCAATTTTCATTTGAAAATCGTAGCGTACAACAGAGAAACGTAAGAAATCTAAATAGAACATTTTAAGGTGTTTTACTTCATTTTAATTAATTAATAGCAACGCCGGCGTAACTATCACGATGGCGCCATCGTAGATTATATAATCCGTACCTAGACTTTACCAACGCATGCGTCAATCCAATGCTCAATTTTCAATTAAAAATGGAAGTGTACAACAGATATACTT
Source organism: Oasisia sp. SBJ-2009 (assembly GCA_964017155.1). NCBI lineage: Eukaryota > Metazoa > Annelida > Polychaeta > Sabellida > Siboglinidae > Oasisia > Oasisia sp. SBJ-2009. Next base: position 39,577,648 of record OZ024860.1, read on the forward strand.
AAGAAAAATTAATAAGACAGTTTATGATGTTTTACTTAATTAATTAATTCAACCGCTGCTAAAACGTGTGACGTTGTTTAGAATTTTAAAGCGAAGACAAATACACAGAAGTGACCGAGATTCCATACAGAGTGCGTTCTCTTGTGAAACTGGATACACACGATTACCTAAAGAAAGCTTGGACGAAGACTACGGTCTTCTTCACTTAGCGAATGCAAACTAAATAATTAATTTGTATCTGCTACCGTAATAATAATTATATTCTGCAACTATTCAGAAAGGACCTACATTTATGATAACATAATCATCCTACTTTCGATTTTACGAATATACAAACACAACTGTGGTTATGCAATTATTCCTGCATCTATTCAACGACCCTTTAAACTTGGAAGACACGACAAGCCCCACAGCCATCCAACAACCCTTTAATATTGGAAGATTCAAGAGGCCCTGAGGCTTTAAACGACCTTTTAAATTGGGAAGATTCGACAGGTCCTGTAATCATGCAACAGCCCTTTAAACTTGGTAGATACGACAGGCCCCACAACCATTCAACGACGCTTGAATCTGCAACAACACGACGATGAACGAATTGGTTAGTGAATCATCGATTAGCGTCCACGGCTAATCAAATGATTAAAGGCATCTAGTTCGACCTTTGATGAGATTACAATAGGATGCTGATATGCCTAGGGCAGAGGTACATGTCAATAATACACGAGACCCACACTGTTGTCCAGGTGACCTTTATCATGAGCTGTTCGAACCATTCGACAAACATACTGCTGGGAAACTGGACGGGACAGGACAGTGTTTCGGTGTCTCTGCGGGTATATAAGGAATACTTTCTGGCCATGAAAGATGCGCAGAACAACAAAGCATCTACGGACCTCACCTACACCATAAACATAATTACACCATTTTACGTAGGTTTTGAGATATGACATTTGTAATGACGACCGCCATCTTTAAAAATTTCATACGTGCAAAATAGAAATATTTAAAATCTTTTCCCCCTAAGACATGTATATATGCACACAACAAGCATTGTTCTAGATAACACAGCTATTGAGATACAGATAAGTTAAATTGGGCGGACATTTTTTAATTGGCCAACGATGGAAAATTCGTAGTGACTCCAATTTTTAAGTTGATGCTCTTGATACGGTATATAGCCTCAATGAGAAAGTTGTATTGCTTTAGTCAAAAAGTGCAGAAAACCGTCATTTGCACAGATCCATTGGATGACACGTTTTGACTGCCTCATTACTACTAATTTACTATCATGCTGAACACTACACGGAAGCAAACGTGTAGGGGTGTCAGTTTTCATGAATAGGGCATACGGCGGACGTTTGAAGTGAAGGAACAATTGATCCTAATCAGATCAAGGATCATATAGCTACACATGTGAAGCTATAGCATTCTTGATCAGATCGTGAAATGTTCAAGGCACCATGCAACATAAAACGACGGAGAATGCTCTAGAACAGCGTGCCTAACCTTTTCGTCTACGAGGCGTCTCTCGCGGACACCCAACGTATGTGTGTTCGTTACAATGATGTCTATATTTATAGCTTTGTATGCGATATTAAACATTAAAAGGAAAACAACGTGTTTTAAGTTGTTAGTGCTATTACGCAGCTTTTTATATATTCCTGATATATAAAAAATATTTATATGAAATGAATGTAATGCAACAATTGTATTGGTATTTAAAATATAAATGTCAAAACTGTTCATCCTCACGATAGCCTATATTTATAAGCGCCAATCACTCAATGTAAGGAGTGCTGCTGATCGCTGTCAATAACACGATTAATGTGGGGAGATATCTTTGACAAACACATACCAATGCCATTTTCCATTATTATAGCCAGCCTAACCTCGATTACACAGGCGCCGTGAGGTGGCAGCACTTACTATGGCCTGGAAAACTTATGTTCTGTGTTTGTGGCCGCTAGAATAGGGTAGAGCCGAATTTGAAATAAAATAAATAAGGATAACCTTTATATCAGATAATATTATATTATAAAAACGTTTTAAAATTAAACTGATACTGAAACATGTCACACACAATAAACTATTTTAAACAATTTCGTCGTTCAGTTGTTATAGTTTTTTCATCTCATTTTATATTTTCTCATTTTATATTTCAAATTTAAATTGTGTGTATACATTCATACTTTACAGCTTAGTATCGTTATCAAAAGCATAATATACTATATAATTATTAATTATTATTATACACGTAAACCTATAAATTAATCCAAAACAGTGATGTCGTCAGACGGCTGACGGTTTCACCAGACTCTCTTCTCGGCGAAGTTACGCAGCCGACCGACAGTCGGTTAAGCGAGACTGTGGTCAAAAGGGTCAACTTCCATGGTCAACCGGTATTTAGTTGGCAACTCCTGTCATGACCGAGAAGCCACCATCATACAGGTTTGTCGTAGTGAATGCTGCACGACGACAGACATAGAACTACATACCATACTGCGATCGGAATGTTTCTAGCTGCACTTCAATGAAACGAACTGCCTTTGAACCTTCAACAGAGATGTCAATTGTGCAGCTTCGCGTCTGGCTTTCATTTGTTAGTCGTTGCATGGCAGTAAGGTTAAATGGTGTTAACTTGACGTGTACGTTTCTTAACTATGTCAGAAACTTTATTCGTGAAAATTTTCATCAAGTTGGCAGTATATTATTCGTAACAAATGTCATAATTACACAACTAACAATGTTTTACTTACTTCTACGTTTCGACCACCATCGGCGGCCTTCTTCAGGAACTGAATGTTCAGTGGTCACTGCTCGCTAGATGGCGTGGCGAGCAGACTGTCTCACACGTGACTTAATCTGTAGCCCCCTCGTCTCTGTTCAAAGTTGGTTTCGTCTTCCTAATCCAGATGGATTCTTTTATTCAACGCGCACACCTGTTCGTCTCTTTATCCACCACTTTCCAACAAAGAAAGTCCAAGGAAAAGAACAAAGAGAAGGCAAGATGTATGGTTACACTACCATACGTCCAAGGTGTGACGGAACCGGTACAGCGTATCCTAAAACATCATGATATAACATCAGCTGTCAGACCACACAGGAACCTCAGACAAATACTGGTGCATCCGAAAGACAAAGTGGAAGACAAACACAAGACCGATTGTGTGTACCAATTTCCAAGTAAGACATGCAATATGTGTTACATTGGTGAAACAGGAAGAACATTTGGTACCAGACTTAAAGAACATAGAAAAGAAGTTGAAACAGTAACATCTAGACGTTTTACTCGCGAGGCAAGGAAATGTCCGCACATAACCGACCATGCGGACAGACACAACTGTGTGATAGACTGGGAGGGAGCGAAAGTGGTGGATAAAGAGACGAACAGGTGTGCGCGTTGGATAAAAGAAGCCATCTGGATTAGGAACACGAAACCAACTTTGAACAGAGACGAGGGGGGCTACAGTCTAAGTAAAGTGTGGGACAGTCTGCTCGCCACGCCATCTAGCGAGCAGTGACCACTGAACATTCAGTTCCTGAAGAAGGCCGCCGATGGTGGTCTAAACGTTTTGTTTGAAGTGTACACATAAATTGAAATTTTCTGCGGTCATCTTGCAGAACCCTTGACAGTTCTACATGGCTCTCAATGGGCCGCGACCCCCATTTGTGAACCGCTGCTCTAGAAAAACAAGCGAATATTGAGATTCGTTTAAAAATGCTTTGACAGACCACAGAGTTAGGGTTGATACAGTGAACGATCCCTCACCTCAGTGACGCTTGACGCGAGACCGGAAGTAGGGTGCGTTCATTGGAGCGTACCGATCGGACAGGTTGGCGCATGTAACGTCTGCTGACACAATGCTATTGGAAATGGTCAGTCGGGCCTCGTAGTTGCGACGTCACGTAGTAGAATGTTCGTGACATCATCATCTATTGGGGCCGTCCAGTTCTGCAATAATTTAAACGGGCCACATCCAACAATATAACTATTTTCTACAAAGGCAACTAATGTGAAACCGATTTTCCGCCTTTCTCTGTGGCAGTCTGCATATATTCCATATACAATTAATTAGACTAAGACTAATTATAAAGCAACGTGTTCAGCTTGCACTTAGATAACAAAAAAGAATGACATACGACGGTTAGTCTTAGTCACTTTACGCGCCATGACCGACCAAAGCGTTAAGTTTGCGCGCCGTCGTTTGCATTATGACGCACACGTCGCGCTGCGCTGTCACCGCGTGCAGATGTCGGCAAACCGCAGGATATGTCTAAAAGTTCGGCTGAGAGAAACTCCTCAAATGTCATCGTCAAACATCTTCGAAGATTTGCTCCGTCTCCACGGCCCGGAGTGTTTCCGTCGCAGCGATCGAATGAGCCGGATCAAGAATTCGCTTTGTCGCTACATAAAAGCGAGCGGCAACTACAAGAAAGTTGTGAAGACAGTGATTGGTGATGCCGTTCGTTTCCACCGACGTCACAGCGTCCGTGACGGCAAGGAGGCTGATCACGTGTGCACCACACATCCGGTCATTGTCTTAGCGGCGCACCTCTGTCAGAAGTATAACATTGACGACGAGCCCGAACTGCTGAGGGACATACTAATGTCTGTGTTCCTCTGCGACGGAGGCTTCGATCGTTTCGTCACGTTCCTAGACCCGCTCATATTCCCGTTCGAGGTCGACCCGATCATATATCCCTTCCAGAACATGCACTCCATCGGGACGATCAGTCAGCGCCACCTGGAGGTGTTGGAATATTTTTTGTCGCAAGCCACTCGCATCACGGTGCCTGTGGAGCTGAGCGAGTTTTGCGTCACCGACTGCCAGCAGCCGTCATACAAAAGCTACTACACCAAGGTTCCGTTCGTAGAGATGCCGATATTCTCGAGTAGGGGTAGTACCCCACTACTCCTCGCCTGCCACTCAATAAACGCCCCAGCCGTGTTGCTGCTTCTCCGCTACGGCGCGGACCCAATGCGGGCCGGGCAAGCTCATCAAATCATAGGCCTCTACTTCCAGGTGAGGCCCAACAATTACAGGGTTCTTTTGATTTGCACAACAACTGTTATCTTGTTACAATATCATTTGAAAGTTCTAAATTATGTAGCTCTGTCAGTGTCATGTTGCGCTTTCAAGCTCCTCCCATAAGACATTGCGATATACGTTTAGCACCTTAATATAATTTATTTGAGACACTGTTGAATTCAACCACGGCTTAAAATGTGTCCTGGCGTTCTTGTGTCTTCCTACAGCATCCACTTTACGTAATCGTCACGAAGCTGAACGCCTCTGTCTTCTGGCGCACGCACAACCAGCATCTAGCACCGGGCGTGCGACAACAATACCTGACGAAGCAGAACCGACAGGACGTCGAGCTGAAGCTGTGCCTACGCTACTTCTGTCGCTCGCTCGAGCGGCTTCCCATCACCGTCGGCAACCACGTCACTTCCGTCGCGCCGCCGCACAACCGGTGCCAACTCGTCGCGTTCGGCCTGCACCCCCACTACCGACCCCTGCTACCCCGAGACCGCCTCGACTCCCCCGCCGAACTAATGCACATATGTCGCTGCGCAATCAGGCGGACGCTGAAGGAGAAACACGCACTGCCCGTCGGGATACAACAGCTTCCGGTACCGGTTTTTATCAAGCAGTACCTGGATCTTATGCTCGACTGAATCGTCTGGCGGGAGAACAGATGTCGGTTGCGGTCTTTGCTTCGGTTGTCTGTCGCACGCTGCCCGTGGGTTCTGGCACGATGGTCACAGCGTCGTCTGTTCATCTCGTGCCAGACTCATTTAGAGAAAGCAGCCTGTGATTAGTATGTTACGACACACTAGCACGTTTACATATATACATTCTGACATATAGCGTGTGAACATCCTTTCACGGGTCTGTTAAAGTGCATGTGCCTTAGTGAGCACATGAGTTTCTACTCGATTCACCAAGGCTGGCGTCTGTCGTAGATAGTTAACTATATAACTATGACTATATATGGGTAAGCGCGTGTGCAAACATACACATGCATGTGTGCGTGCGTGCGTGCGTGCGTGCGTGCGTGCAGGTGAAATACGTTGTTGTACTTTTACGCGTATATAGTTGACAAGTGAACGATCGCCACAGATACTGTTAAAATGACTACACCGAGAAGAAAACAGAGAAGAAAACGACATATCAATTGGCTGATATTGTAAATGGTTATTAAAATTGCTGTTAAACAAAACATAGTCACACGCAGGGTGGAAAACATTAATATAAAGTATAAATCGAATGTGAAGCTGCATGACCAAAACATGTTTTTATATAACTCAGTAGGTCCCTCCCTATCCAGTCTTCAGGTCAGAGTGCTTTATAAGGCCATTTTTATTCCCTGTCGGTCAGACCCTTTCAATCGAACGCGATCTCAACTTCGCTGGGAAGAATTCTCGTCGGCATCCGCACGTCTCGTGAGACCATGGCGTATCACCTGAAAAGTCACACTGTACGTTGTTTTTAGTGACTAAATAATACCATTCGAGACCACATTGGCAAAATAGACAAATGGAAAGGCTCTTGAGCTGATGTAATTCTCTCGTTCCGCCAGGCTCTCCTGTCAGCCATTTTGTACGTTGTCTCTGCCTTCTGTACGCCACCTCGTACCATATTGGCCGCTCGTCAGCTACGCATTCCCAGACGTTGATGTCGACGTCCGCCAACGTCTCCCTTGCAGAAGTCCTTAACGCGGTGACAGGGGCGCCCCATTGATCGCACTCATTCAGCGAGCTCAGCATACAATAGGTCTTTGGGTTTCGACCAAGATCCATCCGCCACACGTGTCCTAGCCACTGTAAGTGTCTAGATCTCCGAGGTGGTCACCTTGTCTTGCCAGCGGACTTACGGCAAGCGTCTGAGGCACCGCAAATGAATGCTATTCGTGCGCTTTTCCTGGCTTGCATACGTCATCCATGCTCCACCGTCATATAATACAGTGCTAAGAACGCAGCCCTGACAGACATGTAACTTGGTGTTTGCCATGACTATTATACCCTTGGCGATCCTTGTGCTTACTTGCACTTCGAAAGACAGACTAAGAGATCGTGGATCCAATGTAACTGGGGCAACGAAAAGAGTGAACGAATTTATCAAAGGTTCAACACTGCAGCACAGGTTTCGAACCCGAATGCGTTTCATGCTACATGTCTAAACAACAAATAAATAGCAGTATTCAAACGCCAGTTAAAACAATCTAAACACTTCTATAAATCATAAGCCAATAGGCCTACTGCTAGAACAATGCTGAAACACCGCAAATAGCAAAACAACTTTCAAGCAGTATCGAAAGCGTTCTTGGTCGTTGTGAACTTCGATATTATCCAATCAAGTACTGCCCCAAAATACTTATGTGTGGTCTCAAACAATATAGAAATTCGGCACATTCATCCCTTATAAAAGCACGAAGTTTCCTACATAGCGAAACATTCTTCTTTTTATAGAGAGGCACCTGCAAAGCAGCTTTGTCATATTCAAATTATGGCGACGATTTCGACAACGTAAGGCTCATTGATAAACAACCTTGCAAAGAAGCAACACATTCGACAAACCCATCAACCACTGGCGACAGTCTGTCTGTCGGCTGTTCAAATACACCAACAAACACACTTTGACGAACATTACCTGATACATTTTAAGTATGGAAATGTATCGTTCTCGGCAAGACATTCGAAAGACGACAGGTTTGCGTCAAAATATATATTGCTTCGTAGATGTTGCTAACCAACTTTAGTATTTCTGAGAGCAGCATAGAGTCTATTCAGGGTGTTCAAATGTACGAAAATAAGTGTTGGGGCGCAAACCTTACCTCGAATCTCGATAAGTGTCTTCTAACTGATCGACTGGCCATGGAGAAATTTATATCTCAACAGAACCCCCCACAGTTCAACATACAAATGATAATGCCCTGTTGTTCTTGCAATTAACAAATAAATTCTTAGCGCGATTCTCGTTGCTGGACGTTCTCTTAAGAGGACTTACATTTTGGTTAATTCCACAACTAATGCGCCATAGATTAATGCGGTTGAAATTGATATTGATCCAACGAATGTCCATAACCAACTTCGCATGTTACCAGAATGTCCTATTCTCTTCTCCCGACTAGATATTTTCTCCCGTTGAGCAATACTGAAGTCTTACAACTATAGGCCTATAGATGAAATCTTTGGAATGGTATCACCTTTATAACACCATTTCACACCAAACCTTATAACACGATGTCGCCCACTGACTTTGACATATTGCCGTGCGCCGCCTAAGGACAACCTACGTCGAGTCAGCGAAAGTGAACAAAAGGCGAGGAACAACTTTCATCCGATCCTTCTGTTCCTTCGATGCCGCCCTAATATTTGCCAATCAGCTTCCGGGGTGCTAACTCCGGACCCTCACGATAGCTGAGGTCGTCCCAGGTGTTGTAGACGGTGTCTTCTTTCCCCGAGTCATCCGGTGATGATTTGCAGACATTGCCCCGTTCTATTATAGACCCTACAGTATCTTTCCAGGCAGCCGGGAAGCGTAACCAACGTGAGTATCAGTGACGTCATCGTGTCTCGCTTTGATCTCCAACCGAAATCAATAAACGCGCTGTTACGTGAAATAGTGATCGCCGATTTACGCAATGTTTTTTCCCTTAAAATTCAATCAACGACTAGTAGAAGGTTTCAGGAGAACATACAATAATAATCACGCAGCAGATGAATTTATGTTGTGCGCATCCATGCCACTGTTCGCCATTTTTAACTACACTCGAGAGGTTAGCGCCGGGGGCCAGGGTTCAATATCCGGACGCAGCAGGCATATTATAGTTGGTGTAAAAACCTGGCTATGAACATTGGGGACTGTGTAACAACCGTGTGAACAAACACCCTGTTATGTTCTGATAAAGGCTGACTAGTTCAATGAGATAGTATACAATCATAACGTTATAACATTATCTAGACACTAGACTAGTCAGTTAATAACACCCTTCTTTGATAATCAAACCACCATACTCGGATGAAAGAAATTGTGTTTGAGCCTTTGAGGAATCCCAAGACTTATCGCATAGTTCAGACTTCTTTTGTTCACCCCAATATGTTTTTAATATTCATCATCTGGACGTATAGTCATGCTGATACAATAAGACACACGTGCTGATGCAATTAAAATATGTGATGTACTTTGTATGTACAACTTAACACAGCGTATTACGGTTCCATCGCACGTGTGTGGTCACACTCTAGATTTAATTATTACTATCTGGTAGGTATGATTGTGAACTTTAGCATAGTTACCTTGTGGCTGATTAAGCTACATGGTGTCGGATAAAAAGTGTATGCATTACCTATCGCTTAATTTAAACATGGCCAGACGTCCATTAGTCATTAGAGGCTTGCGTCAGTTACGACATATATTTTCAGGAAACCGAAAAAAATTTGATAATAATGCAGTATATCAGTCAGCTAGTTCGTGACTACAGTGATGAACTGTCCGAGGCAGTTATTGGATACGCACGCACACATCAAATCCAAAACTATCGTTCGGCTGCGGAACTACGCCGAGAAGACAAGGAAGCCGAGAAGGGTGTCAGGGGCTTAAAAGTGCTGCCACCTCACGGAGCCTGAGTAACCGAGGCTAACCATGTCCAGGACCCATGTCCACGGTTCATTAACAAAACAAATCACTAAAGTGGCAGAGGCGGAAATCTGAACTACTACGTGTAGGCGTGATAAGAATCATGAAACTCTGCTGTTTGAAAATACATTTTTAAATAACGCATTACGTTGTAGCGTTTACATTTTTCTGGGCGTTACAAAAATATCCGGATGGCGTTTCTACGGTTGCGCGAGTTAGTCGTTGTCAGTATGGTTAACGCTTCACACTGAATCTCATATTAAATACATCTTTACTCTGATATATATCGAGCAAAAGGACATATAACCTTTCAGCAAAGTTATGTTCGCAAATTAACACGATGCAAACAGGTTTTGAGGCATTTTTTAGAGCAAGCGCAAATCACGTGATTGCAATGCGCCATCAATCGTGACAGCGATTTACAAACGTAATAGTTTAATGTATTGAATGACATTTTAAGCAACTCTTCACAATAATCACTACATGATAACGACCGAACAGCCCGTGGTATTTATACCATAATCGCAACTACTGTTGAGAATGACGCCATCATGAAGACCATGCAGAAACAACACACACACAATCTAACTCGTCCGATTTGAATGAGGTGTATATATGTCTCTCTATTGCCGTTGCCATATTCACTTATCTAAGTTTGCGTAAAAAGGTTCAACACGAGTTACAGTTATAATTTTAATGAGCAATGCAAGTGTTGACGTCTATGAACTACCTAACGGAACCGAATTGCGCCATGTCGACGCTCGTAAACACTGGTCTCTTGGCGGAGGTGATGTCTCTCACGGGAGAATGAATCTTTATCTGACGCATGTGAGTGTCACGTCCGTTCTGGTGGTTTGACACGACCGTGATCTGGATCATGAATGTCCTTATTGGCCGCTCGTGCATGTCTTTGAGAGGAATCACAATCCAGCCGGATGGCTCCGACAGATCGACTAGTTCTATCTCGGTGAGGTCGTTGAAGTGATTGCCAGTGCGAATAGAGATCCTACAAGATTATGCCACAACATGTAATTGCTCTGTGCAGAATAACAGAAGATATGCAATGTATACAATGGTTTTAATAGAAGTAACTATTACATGAAAATGACAAGTAATTATCAGAATCAGCTCTAGGATTTTATGGTTTTGACAACTGACAAGTCACAAATGGGATCACAATGACTCACTCCCCCACCCCCAAGACTCACTAAAAACATCCACCAACTGCACCGCTTTTTATGAAATTCACCTCCATCTTTACCCCATTTGAGGCTCACAAAGACGTCCAACAGCACCCCGAGGTGAATATGTACTACACAGGTCTACACCCTACTACACATGCTCTTCACCCTTAACCTGGCAAATCCAAATCTGCAAAACCCTCCGGACCCACATCCTGATTATAACGTCCACCAAGTTATCATTCTCATTTGCTTTCCAAACTAAAATTTGTGTGCTTTATTTGTGGGAAATCCTGCATGCAGTTTGTATAGCGAAATGCTATCAGCGACCCAGGCCCCTCTGCTGGACTGTCCAGCAAAAACAACACTTGCCTGCTCGGTGTGTAGCTCTCGTCGGCCTTGTAGTCGGCGTACAGACAGATGTCTGTTATGGTTGTCTTTCTGCGGAACTGGATGTTGATGAGATGGGGCTGAGGTCCGTCAGACTGCCAGTAGGTGTCCAAGGAGCCGTCTATCAACTGGTCAACTCCAAAACCTGAAGACAATATAATTATACACGGTCTTAGGTAATGATGAGATGTTGGAGATATGGTGACTACATTTTTTGGTTGATGTCTTCAAATAACTCCTTCTAGTATTTGCAAAACCAAATGATTACAAATGCGATGCTATTTAACTAATGCAACAGTTGGCTTTATAACTTGATTTATTTTATCTTAGTTTATCTTACGGTTCCATATGAATAACATTAATTTTATATACACAAATTTAAGCCAGATGTTTCGTGGCAGCAATCACTACTGCCTTTGGATCGTTTTCAGAACAACTGTATCGACTGCAACCTACCCCAGGTATGTGAGATAATCCACACAAAGACACATACATGACAAACATAGAGTATATTTAACTTCAGAAAGAAATGTTGTGTTATCAATATAAATATCACTACTATGTCGATGTATGAAGGTGTCATTGTAAATTTAACACAAAACTTTAACTCCAGGAGTCAAAGCCTGGTTGTCTCTTAACTCAGTTGGTATGTGAGAGACGTGTTCGCTAGGTGTCACTTTTGTTGTTTACTTTTTTTGCAAAATAATAATTATAAACCAAATCATTTCAAAATAACGAATGATGTACTGCTCATTTTATAGTAATTACTTATTCGTGACAGAAATGATAATAATATTATTATAATATACCACTGTAATTGAATATACATTCTAATGATGATGGATATTTCTAAATTTCTATTATTGTAACTATTATGTAAAAACAAATTGTGATTTGTCTGGATAAATGAAATATAGAAATATACATTGTTGTACAATTACCATAGTTTTGTTTTTGTGGTGAAAAAATAATTACTACAAAAATAAAACTAATACAAGTACAGCGTAGTACATTTTTGCTTTTATAATTATTTGGTTTATAATAAAAAAATTAAATTAAACCACAAGTGACAAAAATAGATCCATGGTTTTGTATCAGGTTCTAACTGGCATTTTTCTGATTGCAAAAGCAAACACACTAAGTGAATGCATCTACCAATTGTGCCATGGGACTAGGATTTAACTACTAGATTTAAAGTGCTATGTTAAAATTACAACGCCCCCTTCATGCACTGACATACTAATGATATTAATGCTATGTATATTATTTATATTATTTATTTATAATGTACATGACATGACCTGTTGTGGATTATTTAGTGTGGGTTGCAATCGATACAACTATTCTGAAAATGGCGGTGATCTTGAAACTCAGCCAGGCCTCTGCAAAACATTCGGCTTAAGTATATGTTCCTTCGATGACTATATGTATGTTGTACATTGGAATATCACACAATAAGTCATTCTGACGCTCATTTCGACCCAGACATTATCCTTGTAAACATGCTTTAAGGAAAGGGTCCATCTGATATCAATGACAATATGTGCCACCTCTGACGTCACAACTGGGCATCCAGAAAGCATGGCAACCATGCATATTCAAAAAAATCCAGTGACAGCACAACATGTGGAATTTCTAATTCATTCATTTTTTATTTTGTGGACATAGAGCTATATAGCAGCATGTATTATAATATAGATTCATGCAATATATGTTATATCCTTTAATTTAGAATTGCTTGGACACCCAGTGAAATGGACCAATGTTTTGAAATGTTTCAGGTCTCAGGTGGTTTCTCCAAACAACCCAAACGTGGGCTACCGCATGAGTTGTCCTTAGGCTTAGACTCTAGAATTAGTGAGTTCACTACAGGTTACATATTTATCCACTGTGTGGGATCTTTTACTTCCCCTGGCATACACACCAGATAGAAGGGACCACCGGCTTTTAGTGTCTCTTCCGAGTTCCGAAAGACACAGGCAAATGTTGGGTGAACAAAATTGCCTAAGTTTTGAAACGGCGGTAGGTGGGTTTGAACCACCGTCCCCTCGATTGACAGTCGGGCGCTCTACCGCGCGACCACCGCTCCCCTTCTTTTCAACAACATAACACTTTTTCAAACATTTTTGCAGGACACTTGCTGTGCCCGGGAGTATACTAAGTTGGTTACCAGGGCATTGCACTAGTCACTAGTAAATTACCTGGCTTGCATGAGGACAGGGACCATACTGCGTGGTGACCCACTTCCCTCAAATACCCCTCTTTCTCTCCCTGGTAGGGATCGACGTCTTCTCCTCCCGTCAGTTTCGTCAAACTCATTGTTTGCGCATCTAATCGCTAACAATCGTATTTTTCCTGTCAGTTGTACATAGGATCTAGTGATAACACTAATTATCGCCCAATACCACACTGTGTGCACCGACAAAATGCGTCAATTTCTTCATATTATTACGCCTATGAGCAATCATTCAAACATCACATGGGTATTCAATGTCTCTATGGTATAACTGTCAGAAAAATAGAAGGGCTGTCACAAAGTACCCCCAAGTAATTCGGTGTCAGTTTGCGTAGTTCCAAAATGTTTTATGGCGATCATATGAGGTTGATGCTGTATATTACGTTTCATCTTCCAACTTCATACTTCGAAGGAAGGGATTAGCGCTGTGATAGGATTTGCCGTTTTTAAACGCAATACGTTTTACCAAGAAAAGGACACCGATATATAAGTACATACACACACTTACCTATTCAGCTGTGACCGAAATATTGACACCGCCAACAAACTGCTGGTTTGTGGCACAGTAACTTCATTTTATGACATGAGCGATAATGGGTGTGACAGTAAACTAATCCCATGGTAAAATCAAAGCATGCTCATAATTCCGTGAACTTACCGTCATCAAACTAGCTAGATCAAATGTTCCTTTACCGGTGATGATATTGATTTAATCATGTATTTTATAGCTTAATAGTTGTCCACTCACGTTGTCATTGGCAATTAACCAATTTGTATCTGAATGCAGGAAAAGGCTCAGAACTTCAGAAGCAAGTGTCACACTCACAGTGAGTCTGCCAGTGTGATGTCATGACGGACACAGTGATTGTCAATATCAGTGACTTCTTGAATGTTGACATCAGATCCACGAGAAGCCACCTTTAGTGACATGTATGACTTTAGCACTTGTAAGAGGAATCAGTGCCAGTTATGTCTAAGATGAGAAGCTACGATCACTGACGTCCATGACTTGGACACAAGACGCCAGTGTCAATTACATCTAAGATGTTGATGCAAGCAAAGAAGTCAGTGATATCTACAACTTCGATACAAGAGAAGAATACCTTGCATATGCTTTTCCGGAAAACTGCTAAGGAATTTCCAGAAAATGTTGCCATTGTTTATGACGATGGCCATTCAAAGGAACTTGTGACATATAGTGTACTTCTCAACAACGCATCTAGGGTGAGTTACATATCACTTTAAAATAGAATAATGTAACATTGTATCCAAACGTTGATCTTTCATCAGAGCAAATTTTACCTACGTGGAAAATGATGGATTCAGCAGTATTTGTCAAGAACACCGTGTTAATTATGTGTGTAGCCTCAGTCAAACTGTATCTTCAATTATTTTTTGAAAATGTCATGTAGAGTTACCTTACACACAAATGCTTTGATATTGATCAGTAACATAAATTTATGAATAATTAAATATATTATTACCAACATAAAATAACTTATTTTATTACTAGGTCCTGCATAGGTCTGCATCACTGCATGCTAGCATAACATACACACTTCTTATAACACAGTAGCTTCACTTACACACTTCTTATAACACAGTAGCTTCACTTACACACTTATTATAACACAGTAGCTTCACCTACAAACTTCTTATAACCCAGTAGCTTCACTTACACACTTTCTATGTAACACAGAAGTTTCACTTACACACCTTTTATAATAAATTAGCTGTCATGTATACACTCTGTAATTGTAAAATGTTACAAGCAGTTTCTGTACAAAGCTTAGTATAATCACTACACTTTGTATATAAGTTAACGTATATGATATACTTATTCTCGCACAAAATGAATGTGTTGACTTGTATTGTGCCCATGTCAGGTGACACAACTCATTGAGAATCTCGGATGCGCCCATCAAGTGGTTGTTCTGGTGCTTCAGTCTGGTGTCTGTGTTCTACCAACTATTCTTGGGTAGGATATTACTGCTATTTAAAAGGGGCTGAAACACTTAGACAACCATTGCCCAAATATAATAACATACCATTTAGATGATGTGTGACCATGATTTTATGAGCATCATGCCATGGTATATTTGAAATAATTTGTCAAACTTGGACATCGTAGACCAATGGGTATGCCACTAGTTTGGTGCCATTTCAATCTTTTGGGCAAGTTCATTCATGATACATTGCCCTATTTCACTCAACGGTATGACTCAGTACCCTGTTATAGACAGTCGTGGGTATTTGAGCAAGAGTAATTTGTGCAGTAGTTGCAGTGTGTCTGAATACTTCCAGAGAAGTAAAACTGGTATTTGATTGGACGTGTTTGCCAGGGAGTACATTGTAAGATGCCTTGAGCAGTTCTGGGGACTGGATGCAGCAGAATATAATTAAGAACTTGCCTTTTTGATCTTTTTCGCAGTGTTTTGCAGTCAGAGTCAGCTTTTGTCAACATTGCTGTGGACGTTCCCGTCTCACGGCTGCATTACCTCATCAAGCAACTACATATCACTCTTCTCCTTGTCCAGACACACTCGGTTTTGGTGAGTAGAAACAAGCATGCAGTTGTTGACAATGTTACTGTGAGAAAACATTATTGTACTTAAACATATTATTGTTCAGATATTTATTAGTGAAATTAACTGGGCATGATTGCGAAATAAGGCCCGATTTCATCATTCATATTTGTGATTTTTATTAAACCCAGTAACAAATTATTTTGTTACAAAATGGATTGTGAAAGAAATAGAATATGTTAACTTTTTATTAAAAACCCAAAAGGCTCGCCATGCTAGTGAACCATCGTATGCCTTTGGTTTTATCTGGGAGTGCTGATATTCAGATAATTTTTACTAGTAATTACTAGTATAAGGCACACACTAATATATATTATATTACCAGATGAATTAAAATATCTCTTGCTAATATTTCA
The DNA here is from genome assembly GCA_964017155.1 of Oasisia sp. SBJ-2009. Classification (NCBI taxonomy): domain Eukaryota; kingdom Metazoa; phylum Annelida; class Polychaeta; order Sabellida; family Siboglinidae; genus Oasisia; species Oasisia sp. SBJ-2009. The sequence continues at coordinate 39,594,040 of OZ024860.1, forward strand.
CTTGGTTTTCAATGTTTCTCACATATCATTGTTATCTTACAAATGCAGCATATGACAAAGAAACTGGACGGTTTCTGTCCTGAAGTCGGTCACCTTAGAGGTCACATTGGAGGTCAGGTCAGAGGTCAACTTGGAGATGAAGACTTGCAGTTGTCGTCTGTCTATCTGAGACAGGTTGGTCATGTGACCTGTGAGTCATCGCTGGCGTATGTGATGTCCACATCAGGTACAACAGGATTTCCAAAACTAGTGAAAGTGCCTCATCAATGCATCGTACCAAACATCCTACACTTGAGGTGAATATACTTCTAGATGACATGCTACCTTGATGGTTACCTGTAGGATTAAATAATTTTCTGTGAATTTATTTGTGGGTTATCAAGATTTTTTGTGTTTTGAAATTAATATGCATAGTACAGTCCAACTGTTTGCAGAATACTGTAAACCTTCAGGTTTTATTTGTAGTATGGTGTTACAATACATCTTCACATAAATGTAATGTGTTTGACATTTTATGCCAACATTTTTTTACAAGAAAACATTCTTAAGATACACTATACTAGGTTGTATCACAGATAATGGTGTCTTAATTTTGTTTGTATGATTCCGTTCTTCCCCTATTTGCCACATGCTGATGTTCCTTGGAAGTGAGTTACCTCTTCTCACATGCCTAGTCAACAGTAAGCAAGCCCACTAATGTTGACTGTGAGATTAATTGTGGTATGTTTTTGTTTAATTTAGTCGTCTGTTTCACATCGGACCTGCTGACGTTGTGTTTCAAGCGTCACCGCTGACCTTTGACCCCAGTGTTGTGGAAATGTTCATTGCCATGGCAACAGGAGCAACACTTCTATGTGTGCCCGACAGTGTCAAATTGAATCCTGCCAAGATGGTGGACATATTGTGCCAAAATAAAACAACTGTCATACAGGTAAATGAACAGTGAAGTCTCTGCCTATACAGGTATACATACATAGTAGTCTCACTTTGTACAGGTAAAGAAACTTTGTAGTCTCACTTTGTACCGGTAAATAAATGTAATCTCACCTTGTACATGTAAATGAACATTGTAGTCTAACTTTGTACGGGTAAATAAATGTAATCTCACCTTGTACAGGTAAATGAACATTATAATCAAACCTTGTACAGGTAAATGAACATTATAATCAAACCTTGTACAGGTAAACGAACATAGTCTCACCTTGTACAGGTAAACGAACATTGTAATCTCAGCTTGCATAGGTAAACAAACATTGTAGTCTCACCTTGCATAAATAAACAAACACTGTAGTCTCACCTTGTATAGGTAAACAAACTTTGTAGTCTCACCTTGTAAACAGACATTGTAGTCTCAACTTATACAGGTAAGAACAATGTTATCTGGTACAAGTACACAATTATTGTAGTCTCGTCATATACAGGTAAATTGACAGAGTTGTCTCACCTTGTATTTCTCGTGATTCTCCAAGATTAGAATTGGGCATTTTTATCATATCTTGATTCTCAACAAGGTGTTATGCCCAACTTCAGTGAATTTACGCCTGTGGATAGGTTAATTACACATCTGACTTTCTATCTATTTATTAATGTGTTAACCAATTATAAATATTACAGATTCTGACAGGTTGATATGCTGGTGATCTTAATATATTCTGCAGTCCTTGCTTGTGAATACTGTTTATCCAAATACACTGACACCATTGAACAGAAGATGAAGTAACTGTTCCTATATTAATTTGTTAATTTGTTAAATTTTTTTTTGTACAGTGGTTTGAGCATTTTATTGGAATATATGCATTGTATAAATACTTATTATTTGTGATGTTTATTTTTTGTTGAATTGTGTATTAAAGGTTGTCATTTCCTTAGGCCACCCCGACCTTGATGTCTAGTATAGGGAGTACACGCCTCCGACAAACCCTACTGGCTGCAGGGTCAACACTAAGGGTACTAGCCCTAGGGGGTGAGGCGTGTCCTCCCTTCCCTGTGCTGCGTGGCTGGAGGGAAGAAGGAAACTCAACCTACTTCTACAACCTCTACGGGATCACAGAGGTGTCCTGCTGGGCATCGTGCTACACTCTTACTGAAGCTGACCTGAGGTTAGTAAGAAACATACAGTTTCGTATGCCTTTACTTTGCTAAGAATCTAACTAAGTGTATAACCAGAGCTGTGAGATATGAGCTGGGACACTCCCTGTTGAGGAACCAAACGCACACAGATCTTGCTGAATCTCAGACGTCTCGTCATTTAATATGGTTTCTGTTTTTGGTAATCTTATACTTAACTGGCCTAAATTATTACGGCATTTTAAAACCGTTTTGTTCACCTTATATCGATGGGTATGTGTTCACAATGTGATTCTACATCACTTCCAGTACAAAGAAGTCAGATTAAACTATTTTAATTTATGTTTTAGAACAATTTAAACACGCAGAGTCGAAGTAAACAACGCGATGTCACCGCCGTAAATATGGCGCGAGCTGTAGGCGCCTCCCCAGCACCAGAACCGCGGAGGCGATTTTCTTTCAACTCAACGTGTTTAAATTGTTCTAAAGCACAAATTAAAATAATTTAATCTGACTTCTTTGTACCGGATGTGATGTAGAATCACATTGCGAACACATACACATCGATATAAAGTGAAAAAATGGTTTTAAAAGGCTGTAATAATTTAGGCCAGTTAAGTATAAGATTACCATATATATATATATATATATATATATATATATATATATATATATATATATATATATATATATATATATATATATATATACTAACGAACATAAGATTACCCTGTTTATAGTTTTTATACCATCCATGTGGGGGCACTGTGTGTTTAAAGGCCCCAGCTCGGATGGATTAGCTGTGGTATAACCATGCAGTATTACTTGACCGACTCTTGCTTGGCTGCATACCTTCACTGAGAAGATAGTCTGGTGACTTAGCTGGATTTTGAATGTTATCTGTGCGGGTGGCTAAAAAGTGCTGCCACCTCGTGGAGCCGGGGTAATCAAGACTAATCCTACCATAATTCGTGCTTCATAAACAACTGCAAATTTGAATTTCTGTTTATTTTTGTGAAAAGATGAGCTCAATATTGAATACTTTTAATATTTAATATGTATTAAAAGTAAATAAATTAAATAAATTAAAAGTATATCCTTATTTTAGTATTAATTCATAGTTGGCTTGAGAGTCAATCAGCGTCTCTACCCTATTTGGGAGTAAGGCCATCTGGTGGCAACATTGGCAGAGCATTAATTCCCCAGGCGGATGGAAGGTAGTTTTTACGTTTTTTACATTCTCAATGCGTTTTAGCATTTGTCCTGAGCTTTACACGGATGGATACACGTGTGTTATGTGATTGTTACACATATGTTATGTGATTGTTACACATTTATTCTGTGATTGATACACGTGTGTTCTGTGATTGATACACGTGTGTTCTGTGATTGATACACGTGTGTTCTGTGATTGATACACATGTGTTCTGTGATTGATACACGTGTGTTCTGTGATTGATACACGTGTGTTCTGTGATTGATACACGTGTGTTCTGTGATTGATACACATGTGTTCTGTGATTGATACATGTGTGTTCTGTGATTGTTATACATGTGTTTTGTGATTGTTACACATGTGTTCTGTGATTATTACACATGTGTTCTGTGTTTGTTAC